>CAIGRF010343225.1:0-15627 GCA_903798235.1 Fraxinus ornus
TTGATAATTTCCATATAAAACAAAGTCAAACGAATGGTATTCGGTATGATAATTTTTTATTTTTATTTTTATTTTTATTTTTTTTGCAATTGGAACAAATTCTAGACTAATGGTAGAAAAAATTATCACTTTCATGGATAATTTTCATAAAAAAATAAATGGACACCAAATTTTCAACATTTTTCAAGTGGAAAATTATACCAATCAAACACAATAAATTACAATTCCTAGTAAAACAATTTCTAGACAATTCATTTTCTTTTCCACCCATTTTCCTTCTTTGCAATCAAACGGACCCTTATGATTACTTTCTTCATTTCTCACCCACAAAGGGACAAGTTATGGTGATGATTTACAAGCCACAAAGACGGAGAGAAAACGACGGAGACAATGCACCAAGAAAAAGAAAAAGCGAGGCAGCGACCATTTTGTTCTACTTCTCTCTCAAAAAAGGGCAAAGCACACCCACTTTCCAAATTGACTAATATGTACCCTATATAGTGTTAAGTAACATAATCAATTTGTGCCAAAATACAAGATAATAGGTCTAGACTAAAAGAAAGTCATCCTATAATTGAATTTGAGTCCAGACAACATTAACAAATTAAGTTGCTACTAATAGTTCACGTCACTTTCGGGTCGAACCTATAAATTGATTGTGTTGACAATAATTTCACACTTCGATTGAGGCCTATAAAATATATTCTAACTTGTTTTAACATCATTGTGTGAAACTTATTGGGTATCAAAACCAACCTGCACTATTACGAATACTACGAAGTTATCACTTCTTACACAGTTAAATACTATCTACTAGGGTCTTAACTTATTGAGCATCCCTAATAGTACATTTCTAGTTTTGTGCTTGGAAGCATGTTTTAATAACATGTACTATAAATTGTAATGTTACATTAAAATATTTCTCTACTTCACATTGAGATAATTTTAATATGTACCATTGAAAGTTAATGTCTTGAATTCAAGCAGCATCAATCCTCGCGCACAAAATATGTGCAAGTTGTAGATAAAAAGACTATAAACTTGTATATACAGTATATAATACTCAACAACAACAACCAAGTCGCTAAACCATTCATTCAGTAATTGATCAAGACCATTATTTTATGATGAAAATTTTGGGTCCACATGTAGTATCTCACAAGCAACTATAGCCCCCGTTTTGCCCTTATTATTTGAGATTATAATTTTTGGAATAACATTTTTTAAAATAATGTATTGTTAAAAAAGACTTTTTTTTTCAATTTACGTGTAATATTATTTTATTGAATAAGAAAGAGAGAAATATATTATAATTTTAATGGAGCCAAACAAGACATAATAAAGCTCACAAATTTTATTCATGCTTCCAGGATCTCTACTACCTGGGTTATAGGTATCAGTTATCACTTATCAGTTATCACTCTTTATTGTAATTAAGTAAAAGACACAACCGTCTATCCCTTAGATCTATCATCACACAAATAATTCAAGAAAACAAACTACCACAAGAATATACAAATCTCCCACGCAAGTCCCATATATATAGGTTACTTGATTGAAATTCCGAGGGAAATTCCGAGAGAAAATGTGAGAAATCATCTTATTTTGCATTTTATAAGAAGTACGAGAGTTGTTCCTTTTTCCTCGAACCACCTTCCCCATATAAGTCATTCCACTGCTTCAACTCGGCCATGATGGAGCCTTCAGATGCAAAGCTAGCTGCAATCTGTAACACGGTGGAAAAAAGCAGCTCAATTAATTTTTAGTTTGTGAGAACATCCATAAATGTTAGAACAAACAAATTGTCGACTCCTAGAAAGACAAACGTCGTGACAGCAAAAAGACTGCAAACTCGACGTCCAAGTCCGTCTTACAAATTTCTCTTTACAAAAACACATTTACAAAATTGAGATTCTTTTAATGAATACCACAATATACAGTAGTTTACTTCATAAAATGAGCAATATTATGGTCAATTGTTAATATGTTCTTGAGAAATTTGACCATATAATTATTAACTAAGTTTGATTTGCTAAACAATATTTATACTCCATTTTAATCCAATCTAATGTTATTGCTAGACAAATTTATGCATTTGCACAATGGAGTAAGAGCATAAGTCTCATTTCTTCCATTTTACTAAAATTTGTGAGATCCTTTTCCAGACTTTGCACACAACATTCCAGGATAGAGACACATCTTCAATTAATAATATTGACAATCTGTAAGCTCCAACTTCGATATGATGTTTCCCTTTTTCATCATTCGGAAAATCACATTATTCTGCACTGCAATATCCAATCATTTCTATCCTTGACTAGGAAGAAAAGAGAGCAATTGCATATTTTGCTGAAACCTTGAATTGAGACCGGTCTGGCCAGAGTGAGCAAATTGCCAATTACCATCACTGGATGGGCTGCCAGACAACAAAAACATCGTGGCAATAATCCAATGCCCTGAGTAAATCCCCAAGTGTTATCATCATTGGAGAGTCTCGTGCACGGCAACAAAATCATTGGTGATAATCAAATGCCCCAATACCTAAGAATTCCTCCATAAGGTTCATCCATGGAGGATGTATGGGGCAGACCTAAGCTACTAGACTAGGCCCATTGTACAAGCAAAGGATAAAAGAACCAAGATGAACCTAGTCTAGTAGCCATAAATTGATGCCCCAAATAGTCAACACATCAAGCTCTATCTCTGGTCAACATGGTATCAAAGAACCGAGATGATATAGCATTCAACTCAGAAAAATTATGATATATATATATAGCTATTGCAATGAACAAGATCAATCTTTTCATAAGCAAAAATAAGTTAAAATTGATCGTGATTCGATAGAAGTTTTCTAAGGGAAAGAGAAGAATTCACCTGATTTTTTGCTTCCTTAAAATCTTCCATGGTCAATGGCCTGATAGTTATTACCCTTTCCTCTTTGTTTTCTTTAGCTGATGTGTCTCCACTTTTCTGCCCTTCCTCAACTCTACGCTTCTTTTCCTGCAAAGTGAATAGAGCAGTAGAAAAAGGCTTGATAAATGAAAAAGAATGTCAAACATAAATAGGATTTAATAGGTTATCTACTTACCTCATCTTTGAGTCTTTCTTGCTTTATTAATTCTCGGACTGGTCGATAAGCAGCAGTTATGGACAAGTTCTATTCAAATAAATATAGTATTAACAGTTGAGAATGTATATCAAATCAAAATATTAAAACTAGATAAGTACAAATAAACCTTCAAATCACTTCCACTATATCCTTCTGTCATTGTTGCAAGCTCCTTAAAGTCCAATCCTTCATCAACCTTCTCTTTGGCCAATAGAGTCCTTAAAATATTTTCCCTGTTCTCCACCGATGGTAAGCCGACCATGATTCTGTCATTAATGAAGGAAGTTACAAATAGTTGTCACAAATCTGTGTGTGACAGAAACATAACTAAGCACATCCAGTAGGTTTATACACACACACACACACACACAGGCTCCTAACAGAGTTTCGGGGACTGCATATAAGTTTCATAAGATGTGAAACTATTGGCAGCTGAAACACGATCTCATTATCACTTTATTTAATTAAGGGATAATTGTTGACAAGGCTAAATTAAGCATGCAATTTACCTTCTCTCAAAACGTCTGATGATTGCTTCATCAAGATCGAATGGTCTGTTGGTTGCAGCAAGTACAAGAATTCTTTCACCTGGTTTTGTCAACAGTCCATCCCAGTGAGTCATGAACTCATTCTTTATCTTCCGCATAGCCTCATGCTCCCCAGCTCTATTTCGTTGCCCAAGCATGCTATCAACTTCATCTACAAATATGATTGTTGGAGACACCTTAGCAGCAAGAGTGAACAAGGCACGAACATTTTTCTCATCTTCACCAAACCATTTAGAAGTAATAGTAGACATAGAAACATTAATGAAGCTTGCTCCAGCTTCATTGGCTATGGCCTTGGCCAACATAGTCTTCCCCGTGCCAGGGGGCCCAAAAAGCAATATTCCTCCACATGGCTTCAAAAGGCCACCTTTAAACAGATCTGGTCTTCGAAGAGGTAGCATCACTAGTTCCTGAAGAGATTCTTTAATCTCATCCAAGGCACCAATATCTGCAAATGTAACGCCAATCTCATTTGCTGGTATGACTTCTGGCCTTATGCGCTTTTCAAATTCGTTGTCTGGAGGAACTTCCTGGTGTAATCAACAAGGATAAACAAGCTGTATGAACAGAAATGGAAAAGAAGAGAGAGAGAAAACAAGGAAGCAGACAAAATGCAATACTCCAACTTCAACATTCAGACAGCTATTCAATAATTTGCACACCGTTTTCTGGTGTTACTTCATATATCAACTTTTGAATATTAGTATCTACCCAAGAACTTGGAAAATACAATGTCATGCTGGACAAATTTCTACCAGAAAAAATGTGGAATTACTAAATTTTCAAATTAAGAGTAAGTTCAATGGAGCACATGAAACAAAGCAAAAGCCTACTGGCAAGAAGCTGGAGATCATACTTACTGCAGTTTTTGGCACTGAGGCTGAACTATCACTTTCCTTTGTAGTTGGAGCTGGTGGTCCCTCTCCACTTTTAGTTTCAGGCTTTGATCCAACAGCTTCTCGATCTTTTGAATCCTATTATCAGTTATTTAAATAAATCAATCAATTGCATATATCACACAGAAACTGACTTTCCAAGCTCAATCTACTTCTAAGAACGAGACAACCAACCTTGGGCATTTCAGCTTGTGCTTCGAGCTTTAAGGTATCCTTCCCAACGGATTTACCTTCCTGAAAAATACTCAACCCATGGGACAAACTAATTCACAGAAAATACAATTAGTTAACACATCTTTACCAGGGAAATGCCATTGAGAATGCAGACATCTAAAGGATCTGATTTCACCTTGTCGATGAGATAACAAGTTTTCCATTTCTATACTCTGGTTCTGGGGTATTCATTAGGTGATATGATATGGCTGACACCACAATTTCTTCTATATAGTTGCCAAGGACCAGTGTGTCTCCCATACAGATTGAAACCAGGTCATCACAGTCAATGTCATTAGCAGCAAGTACCTCAATAATGTGATTTTTGTTATCCTGATATTGAATCATCTTCATATCCTCCTCCAGCCGGGACTTCCAATTTACAAGATTGGTTTCATCTTCTGGGGGTTTTATTTCAATATTGTATGAGAATACAGAAGAAATCCTCTCATCTACTTCTCTGTAGTCATTTCCAGCGTCAACAATTCTAGAACCAAGTATCAATATTGATCCAGACAATTTCTTCAGCATTTTCTGGAACAAGACGTACATCCTCTGTGATCTACAAAGTACCTTCTCAACATCCCTAAGATAAAGGACGATGGGACTAATCTTCGATATTTTAACTAGAACCTGTAAAAATAATATTTCAATGTAAATAAAACAGAAAATTATCCTTGTACTTCATATTTTTTTCAAGAGGTAAACCACTTCTTAACCTCTTAAAAATTCAACGTGACGAGAAATAAGACCTTGTAAAGTGTCTGTATAAAAAGCTTCTCATCAAAACACCAGCTACTAGTGCGCTTAAGTGGAGCTGTGAGGCAGTTATACAAGAGTTAGAAATCCAGTAGAAAGAGAGCCACAAACCATCTTATGCAAAGTAATCATCTAGGTCCTATGTGCAAATCAAAATAACACAAATCTTCACCTGGAGTACAGCATAAACCTAAAAAGACGAAAGATACCCGTTCTCAAACAAGAAAATAGCGTTGTGATTTGGATGTTCATAGGTCCCACTGATATTGTACTTGCTAGAAGTCTTGCATATTAGTATTTTATGAGACATTGTTATACATGTTCTGTATGCAAAATATCCCATGTGTAAGGCCACTTAAAGAGACTCAAAATAAAAATGAAATAAGGATCACCCAGATATTAACCAAGTGAACCGTTTGCTTGAAATAACAAGCTAAAGAAAAGTGCAACCTGTTTGATCCACAACGGTTTCCTCTTATTCTTTAATATTTTCCCATTTTTTTAGTGGTGGAAAGAGAAGCGGAAGAATGTTGGATGAAGGAATACCATAGAGGAATTTCTTGCATAAGCCTCTTCTTTAAGCTCTTAACATTTCGTCTTTGCTTTTTTAACATATCTTTATGGCTGAATGTCATTTAACATACATATCTAGTTACATTCTTCCACAACAGAAAATCAAAATTTCAAGTGGAATTACCTCATAATTGTTGGTCACGTTTTTCGTAATTTAAGGGGAAAAAATCTCTCTAATTTGTAAAAAAAAAAAACAAATGACTAGTTTGAAAGGTAATAATATATCTCTCACGGGAAATCTTGTCTGATGAAATTCTAACATAGAACATCCCCACAAAATTTTATCGCAAAACCATATCCTCCATGTAATTCATCATAAAATAAAGTATCTCTTTAAATGTATGTTTAAATTACCTCTAATAATTCTAGGCTACAATGTATTCAACTGTGTGTATAACTTAGAGGTGTCAATCCGGGTGATCCGGATAGGATCGGCTCGCCGACATATGAGCCTAGTAACAATCCGCGTGAAAAAAGCCCGTCCCCTACGGGTTCTGGGTCAGCCCACAAATTTTGGACTACAACCTAAGCCCGCCCGCCCGCTGACCCATTCGGGTCGAGCCCATGCGGGTCACGGGTTGCGATTTGTTCCAATTTGACCTGTATGATTTTATAAATAAAATTATAAAAATCAAATATTTATAGTATAAGTACATCCCAATTAGGTTGACATCTACTTAACCATAATTTAGTTGTTCAAAAATTTTCAAAATTTTTTAATTTTTTTTTTTTCACGGGTCGGCCCACGTTCAAGGGTCGATCCAGGCCGGTTTTCACGGGTCTGGCCGGCCCTTCCGTCTTGACACCTCTAGTATAACTTGAGATACCCTTAAGTGTAGCATCCCAAAATTTAGTACAAGAGTTCTAGCAAGTTCTAATATGGTTACACAAAAACATGATACAGGTAGGTATCCTTATAGTACAATTTTTTTTTCTTCAAATATTCCTTTGGTTTCCCAGTAATAGTCAAAATACTTTAAAATCATTAGATTATCATAATAATCCAAACTATGTTTTTAAATTATCTATGTAAGAAATCTAAAGCTTCTTACATAGAATATAAAACCTGCATCAATATTATTGTTGATATATTTCCCTCAGAATTGAAGCATTCACTTGCAGTGTTGTATTTTACTGACAATTGTTATCGAAAAATAGTTTTGGCAAGTAAAGTGCATTCTGGTTAAATTGATTCAAAACCTGAAGTTGCAGAAGTACAGGTTGAAGAAAGATTATTCAAGTTTGCTGAGGCAGATGCATTTCTACGTAGCTGTGGAGGGTTAAAGGAGCCTTCTTGTCCCCTGCAGATATGGAGCAAACGCATATTCAATAATAAAAAAGAAGAAGCAAGAAATATGCAACATGTAAAAGTACCACAACACACTTTGATACAAGATCAACTCCACTTCTTTGCTTGCGCAATGTACCTGTAATAGAATAGAATAGCAAATTCAGGATGGAAAAGAACTAACTGAATTTACCAAAACGAAAAGAAAAAGAAAGACTATCAGCTTCAAATGCACTGGTTTAACAAATTCTTAAGATCCCAAAAATTCTGGCACAGATGTGCTAGTAAGAAGACTTCCAGTATTTTAGGAGAGGACTTGAACTGGTGCTTACAATTTGCAGATATGTGTAACTCTTGTAACTCAGATGCATCATCAAATATCTTCAGGAGCTTAACACACTATAATTACACAGGTTCCTAGTGCAGCATAGCTGGTGCTCGTAATATCCATTTAGGTGATGTTGAACATCAACACTTGGTCAAGTTTATGCATCATGAGAACAAAATGCCCCAAACTAGAAGATCCCGATTTAAATGCCATATAGATGATAAAATGCTATCCACACATTAGGAGCCTTTAGGAAGGTTGCCTAGGAGAAGTGACTAGCTGAGATGAACGAGAGTACTTTGTACTCTCTATGTATATAGCCCCTAACTTTGCTCTCTGAAATTCCATCATTTTAGAAGATAAATATGGCGGTCCATGCTAAATAAGCAAGATGTATATGAAAAAAATAAAATTGTCAAACAAAATGCCCAACTTGAGTGAGATAAAGCCTAAATCTACATAAAAAGATGGGTAGGGCCTGCATATTCCTGTAGATAGATGTCTGCAGAAAGAAATAACCTGTCCACACTACAAATCATAGTGGTTTACCACAGCCTAGTAGGGACAATGATATCAAGACTTTATCTCACGTGTTGAACTAGTCATGGTTGAACAAATGCTTGTCCAACTAAAATCGGAGTATGCCCAAATCACAGTTTAGGAAGACACGCAGATAAAAGCACATAAAAAGATGGGTAGGGCTTGCATATTCCCGTAGAAAGATGCCTGCAGAAAGAAATAACTTCTCCACACTCCAAATCATTGTGGTTTACCACAACCTAGTAGGGACAATGATATCAAGAGCTTATCTCACGTGTTCAACTAGTCATGGTTGAACAAATGCTTGTCCAACTAAAATCGGAGTATGCCAAAATCACAGTTTAAAAAGACACAGATAAAAGCACAAACACCAGGGCCAGACCTATGTTAGGATTGCGAACCAATGTTTTTGCAAATTTTAGATTTCAAAAGCTCTCCAGTCTCCTCCTACCTGGAGGCCAAGAGCTCTCTCCTGACCAACACAATAACATTATAATAATATAGCTGAGTAGCTGGACGACAGTTGAGATCCAGTTCTACCAGTCATGTCCATACTACATATGCACCATTGCAATGCCTTAAAAAAAAGTGAATCGAAGCCCAACCACAAAATGTATTGGTTACAGAACGAGCACACATCTTTACCCATCAAAAGAATAATCTGTAACCAAGGAAAAAAATGTAGAATCCTGGCTTTTTGAAAAACCCTCCACCATTCTCAAATCAAATTAATATTCGGATGAAGAAGATAACTCGTCAAAACTAAGCACTAAGACAGAAAACATAAAAACACAGGTTTAGGCAGGGTTAATCTTTTAATAACTAATGGTAGCACAAAAAACAATTAAATATTAAAATATATGGATATCATTCAAAATAAGGTTCACCAGAAAAGATAACATTTCATCCTCTGTCATACCTTTGCTTTCCTCCTGTTGAAGCATTGAAAATGATCCAAATAATTCAGACATTCGGCTTAATGTTGTTTCTGATATAGACCTTTTGAAATACTACAACAAAAGATATTAGCCAAATAGTGAAGTGCTACATTTTATGCTAACTCATGTTGCTGAAGGCCTGAAGGCAATAGCATGGCAGGCCGGAAATTAGACAGCCATCCTTTACAGTTTACAAATACTCATCATATACACAGAAAGTAGGTTGTAAAGGAAGAATGCAACGAACTTACAGATTCTTTGTTCGAAGCCCCATATTTGCTCTGGATCTTTTGAAACCAACCATCCAAGGATTTAGTACAATAATAATTAGCAGGTTAAGCTCTTGCTGTGAACATAAAAAAGTAATTTCTAGATATAAACTCACCTTCAGTGAAAAATCAGTTACATCTAACAACAATAACTTGGCCTCAAAATAATGCGCTAAGGCCTTGGCAAGCATTTGCTGGTACAGTTCTGATATTAAAATTGAATCATATTTAGATTCATTGATAAGGAAGAACTTGCTAAGAATAAAACGAACATACTGGAAGTAACTAACCAGCAGGGCCTGAGAGCAATATTGTCCGACTTGCAGGAGAAAGATTCCGTGTGTGCTTAGTGACATCAGCTTTCAAATGAACAAAAGCAGCACTTGTTAACAAGACTCTGGTCTGTTCACTGCAAATTTGATGAGCACGAAAGAACATCAACACAGTTATACTCTGTGCTTTGACAACAATGAGAGTAGTCCAAAACAATTGGGTTTATATTACATCAGCATCTAAATAATGCAACAAAAGAAGTTTCAATTTCCAATGATCTGGATCAAGAGAACGCAAACATAAGTAGCAACTATATTTAAGAGGGACGAGCACATCAGTTCAGGAAAGTGATTATGAATTACAGATCAAATCAACAAAATAGAATCCACCTCGAAAGCATAAAAGTAAAATGAATTGTAACTAGTCACGACTTGGTCTGCATATCTCAAATTTCTTTTAGTCTATTGGGAGAAATCAACATCCCTACCTATTGAAATTGAAGAAGTACTATTTTAACACTCTAGTCATTTCATTTTTCAAAACAAATATTTTCTAATCAATATCTGTTTAGGTATATTAAGGTGAAGATATCAAAAATATTTTACATTTAATGGAATGAACAAAAACGCTGGTAGAATCATCCTGTTTTACCCTCTGCCATCACATTGCTCCAAGAATTACATATGTGCATGCCTTACTCAAGCATGAGGCAAAATATACAACACAACATAGCATTACAAAAATCAATGCATCCACACCCCAGTAACATTAGAGAATCGTTTAAAGCAATGATTCTCGAGACTTCAAAAACGAAATGATATAGTTTGTTTTATACCATATCTAACAAATACAGATGCTTTAAATGTCAGATAATAGTGTCACAAAATTTAAAACGCAAATGACGGTTGAAGGTTTTCTGGTTGGTTTTCTTTCCACGGCTGCTTCCTAGTTCTAGTTAAAGATACGATCAGGAAAACAGATTAATAAATAGAGAAACAGATTAATAAATAGAGAAATTTCTAGTTTCCCCTCAATTAACCTTAGGTAGTATGGGAATTGATCGAAGGTGACTTGGCTATCCCTTCCATTTACGATGAGGCTGACCATTTCCTGCTCCATAGTCTGCGGAGTGAGCGCGCCCGGAGTGGCAGCCCCGCCGGCCCATTTTCCGACTGTTTGCGATCCTGACGCCAATCCAAGCCCCACTCCTACTCCTATACCGACTCCCAAAGCCGACATAAACATATGCTTCGGTTCCATTTCTCCTCAGTACTCGCACTCCACAAAGCACTGATCTTTAACACACAAAAACCGCGTTAAACAGAATCAATTCAAACGAAGAATCAAACAACCGGTTTCTTCTTCCTCCTCCTCCTTTTTTTCCTTAATACAGATTTTCGATTACGTACAGAATGAATACAACGAAACAGATTCCAATCTAACAACGCCAATATTTTGGTTCAAAATACGCTCGCCGGTGATGCATATTGATTATATCTAAAAATTTTGTTACAGTGATTTTTAATTGTCTGTTAGCGCAGGAAGATAGGGAATGAAGCAGGTAAATTGACGACGATGTTTTGAGTATATTTTACACGGCAGTGAGACGCCGGCGGGAGCGGGGTAGAAACTGAAAAAGGGTGGCGGAGGGAGGTTAGTTTTTTGCTGTAATACAGAGTCGGTTCATTCCCGCTTTATCAGGCCTCGATTTCTGAAATTTTTAAATAATAAAGAGGGGCCCACTTTTAATGGTGACGTGGCTGTTTTTATGGCTCTGATGTGCTTTTGAAGAGGGAGAGAAATGGATGGGTGTACACGTCTGTGATGTGATATAGAGAATGTTTTACTAGAGGTCGCCTATTTCTAAGTTTATTTAATATTAGTCCCTCAACTTAATTTTATTTCAATTTGAACATTTTTTGATAATCCGTAACTTAAATGTGAGCCTTCTAATAGTTCAAAATGAGATCTATATAATATTGGAGTATTTTTTTGGTCACGTCCAGGAGTGGATTCAGGATTTAAAAAATTCTAAGTCGAACTTACATATAAAAACAAAAAATTCGACACAAGAATTTACACCTCAAAAATTGAAGTAGGTTGAGGTTGACATGGGTTAAAGCCCATGCCAAGTGCCAACTCCCTTAAATCCGTCAATGGTCACGTCGTGATTATAGATATGAGGATATCGAAATGTTTCGACTTTACGACATCGTAATTCCGTCAAATTGGTTGCTATTATAGACATTGACAACATGATCTCCACCTCCAACGGCCCAACAATTATTTTCTTTATTTTATGTTTAAAACACAAGTATTTTAAAAATAAATAAATGAATGAATCAAAGAAGATGAATATTTCAATTTCCATTCATCCGTAAAGATCCCTTCAAGTTTGTCTTGACGGAGCCTCTCCCCATATGGTGAAAATAAAAATATGAATGGAATGATCAAAGTAAAGAAAAAAAATAGAATCGTGTGGTTAACTTAAAGTAAAACTGTAAGTTATGTGACCTCAAGTGAAATATTCAGGAAAAACACTATGATGCGTTGGCGATGCACTAGATCTTTCTGGTTTGATGCACCGATACGTGTAGCCAATCAGCTTTCGGTAAATAAAGGCAGAAACCTCTGCTTTTACGAAAAGGGGCATGAAATATGGAGAATTACTTGTATGCCCCTTATCTCTTTGGAGCTTGGATAAAGATATCTATTTTTGGCAATTATTCATTGAACTTCGTACATAATTAATCAGCACACCCTGCGAACTCTGTTTTATGTCAGTTCAGCTTTTTCTTCTTATTCTCCAAAATAAAATCAAAAAGATGATTTTACATCATTGCCTCCGTTTGATTGAGATAAAAATTTAATTTTTTTAATAATAATAAATTCAATAAAAGTTGATGAAATGTATAATTAAAAAGTTATGCATTTTATTAAATATATTATTAAAATTAATTATTGATCTAACTTTTTAATTGAACCAAACATGAACCAACTAAGCGATTATCACGCAATTTTAGGCCTCTGATCGTACTTTATCCAAAACTATTGCAAACGGGTGGGTTCAACCAATAAATCTAAGACAAGCGCAAAAAAATGATTATAGATTGATTGTGACATGATAATTGATAGTGTCACGATACTTGGTAAGGTCAAAATATGTGATGTAACTTTTACTTATCGCTTTTCTCACATTTGTTATTTAACCTTTGGAATACATATAATCGGTATGTTTAGGGGTGATAATGAGTCAAGATAAGCATACTCATCTCTTAAACACTCAAGCTCAACTCGTGACCAAATTCTAAATTTGATTTGGTCTTCTAACTCATATGGGCCTCAACTCCTGGAAAAAAGTGATATCAACTTGGCCATGATTAATCTCAAAACGAGTTTGAACTGCTTGAGACGAGTTGAACTTGCGAGGTGCTCGACCCGATTACCACCCCTAGTTATATATCTCATTGGAACAACAATCATGCAATCTAACGTTGTCTAAGTGTGCAAGTACTATACATGTAAATAGAGAAGTGATATGATTTCACTAGTTTTAGAATCGGTCAGATTTTGAGATCAACATTTTTTTTCATTCTTCTTATCTTATAAATAAAATTGTGAATAAGATAAGCCAAATGATAAAAAGGGGAAGATGAATTTGAGGTTAATTGACTTATTTTGCTTCATTGATAAATGAAATTATCTAGAAAAAATACAAGAATTGAACTGTTTGGCAACCATTATTTCAAAAAAAATTATTCTACATATTTATTTTCAATCACGTATTCATACAATAAATATTTTACACGTAAATTCAAAAAAATTTCTACTTTTTAAGTATACATTCTTCTAAAAATTATTATTTAAAATATTTTTTTCTAAATAGTGATTGTCATTGTTCATCATATATTGACATGTGTCTCCGGTCATTGACTCTATCATTTAGTATGTCACTGTATCAAGATTGTAAACTAACAATAATGCTTCTCAAACAAGGCAAATGACGGGGAAGTTGACAGGGTGGGGTGACAAGGCATGATTGGGTGTTATTTATTTATTTATTTTCAAATTGTCAATCATGTATTGACATGTGTCCCCTCTATCGTTGAACATGTTACTGTAGCAAGATTGTAACTCTTAACAATAATACTCCTTGAACATGTCGAATGATAGGGAGAGTTGACAAGGTGGGGTGGCAGGGCTGGATTGGTGTATATATTTCAAAATGTTGTTGATACGTGTTTACTCTGTCATTGATTCTATCGTTGAGCCTGTCATTGTAGTAAGATTGTAACTCTAACAATAATGCTCCTCAAGCTGAGCAAATGATAGGGTAGGGGGGGTAGGGGGGCAGGGGAGATCGGGTGTTATTTTTTTTTTTTCAAATTGTATAGTCATAAATTGACACGTAATTTCTCTGTCATTTATGATATTGTCACTATCTTAACTCTAAATATTATTGACAACAATGTTTTGTCATTGTCGACAGATATTTATGGAATCTACTAGACTCAACACGTAGAAGCATTTTAAAATGTCCTAGGCATTAGAGTGACACCTAATGATTAAACACTGAAATATCTATAATATAAGTTATAAATAGGCAAGTTTTCAATAACGGCTTGTAACTATATAGTGCAATTTGCACAGTGATTATAGTTCGTGTCATAAATGCTCGAGGCTAGGATTGGACGAGTCGAGTCGGGTCGATTATGGTCCAATCCCGATCCACTCGACTAGGTCAATTTTGGACTATTCTAAAATCGAATGTCCCAATTCGGTGACATAAGGCAGCTCAATCCAAATCGGGTCGGACAATTGGTTTTCCTTTTTCTTTTTTTTTTTTATGATAATTTCAATATAACGAGCTTTTATGCTAAGAAGTTGATCGCATGAAATCCGGATCATAATTCTTTCCCCAATCTTTAATAAACACTTGTCCTATGCAAGTCAAGATCATAATCTGACCTCAATCTATTCATAGTTTTTAAATGTAAAAATAACACAATCAAATATACAAAACAACAAAATCACCAAAAACCATGTATTTTGCACAATTTTCACTCGGGTTGTTCAACTTGTACATTTCACCGGTACTCCATCCAATAGGGAGCCGTCGGGTATCCATCATGGACACCCTTATATAGCCCCCAATGTACCTTTAGCATTTTCTTTTTCACAAATATCAAAGAAAACCTTCAAAGTACTCATCCCAATCATTGTTCCATTAAAAAAATAATAAAGTATTGATTAAGCTGAAACTAGGGATGGCAAAAAAATTCGTACGGTTCGGGCCAGACCTGATCCGGCCTGGCCCGAAAAAATTCTGAGTCGGGCCTGGCTCGAGCTCGATTACACCAAGCCAAGGCCCGGGCCGAGCCCCATTTTGGGGCGTTGGCTCGAGCCCGGGCGCTCGCCCATAAAAAAAAATTAAAAAACTTAAAAAAAAAATATTTGAAGGTGCTGCCTGCAAAAGGCAGCTTATTTTAGCTGCCTGCATGTAGCCTTTGTATTTGAAAAAAAAATCCCGAGTCGGCTTGGCTCAGGCTCAAAAAAGCTCGAGCTGAACCCGAGCTTCTTTTTTTTTTTCGGTTCGGGCTCGCCTCGTTGACATAGCTAGTGGAAACCCTAGTATCTAGATGCACCAAACTTTTATACGCACGTTACATGTACACTCGTTTTACATCATCATATTTGACAATTTTTTTAAAAAACACACTTTCCCACGAACAATTTTTTTAAAAAACTGTCAAAACAATGTCAAACTTTGAGTGCACATTTTGTATTGTTCACTTTTATAACACTACCTACGAATTTAAGAAAAATACGACTTTAAATACAGCAACCGAAGGCCCGTGATCACACGGTATCCTTAAATCGAATTTGCCGCCTC
>CAIGRF010343252.1:0-12948 GCA_903798235.1 Fraxinus ornus
AATGTCTGGTCTAGTGTAATTACCACTTTTACAATTCTCACCTGCCAATCCGATCATCATTAAAGATTAATCTCATCATAAAAAGAAAACCGTTTTAATTACACGCCTCAATCGCACTTTGACAGGGGCGGACCTGGGGGTGGGGGGGTCACGTGAGCCCCAACTTTTGAAGAACCTTTTTTTCTTTGTTTGATAAAGTCATGTTTGGTATCGATTAAAATCTAAATTTTAATCTACATCAAAGTTAACAATTAATTTTAATAACATATTTTATAAAATCCATAACTATTTAATTTTTATCAAAATATACTAAAAATTTGATTTTAATCTCCAACAAACATGGGTAAAAACACAATAAATTTGAATTTTTCTCTTTTCTCTTACTCTCTTTTACTATTTTCCTCGTGCCTTTTAACAAAATCTTAAACCCTTCTAATTTTTAAAATTTGTATATAATTTCTCTACAAAATATCACAATCACTACAAATTTTCACTTTACAATCAAATTTTCAAGTAATTAGAACCTAAATTTGCATTTTTTTTCCTGTTGAATCTTTAGTCAATTTGAGCGTTGCATTCCACCCTAGAAATTCAAGGAGAAAACTAGCTGAATCTATGCTTGCTATTTTTGGGAATGGTTATCATATTTGCAGAGATATTGCCATAGACGAAATCAAAGTAGAGTCACAAAAAAAGTCTGACATCCTCGAAATTTTTTCATCGCCTCTACTTAACTCGTTCGGCAACGAGTTTAACAATGAGGAGAGCAACGAGTTCAACAATTGGAAATATGGGGGGCGAGTAAACAAAGCCTCTTTCTGAATGTAGTGACAAGATAGCATTGAAAGGTTTGAAATTGAAAGTTTGAGGTCACCCAAATTGAATTTTTATGCTAGGAAAATTGTGCATTTGGAAACAAGAGAGTTCAAGGGGGTGTGTGTGTGTGTGTGTGATGACGTTTGAAAATTGTGTGATGGTGTTTTCTTGGGTGGAAGAGGTGGGTGTGTGTGGGGTAGGTCTAGAAGAAGATGATTTGGGACGGGGAGGGGGAGAAGATGAATAGTAGCTTGGGGTTTTTTTTTTTAAATTAATTCATTTATTTTAATTTTTTTTATATGAAAAATGTAAAGCTACATATTTATCCTTTAAAAATTGGTCACCAATTGGTTAGACATTTAATTATTGATCAACTAACAGTCAACTGGACGGAAACCATCCATTTGGACTTCAGGTGTGAATTGTTCAAAGGTTTGGTACCGTTGGTGACACAAATAAAGGTTAGGACAAAGTCTGTAAAAATTTGAAATGTTTTGTACCTTGGCTGCAATTTTTCCATTTTATTATTACTCTACAAGTAAGAGCCTCATTAAGAGATTTTTTAAACATTAAATGCTCTGTATAAAAAGTCAATATTTAAAATCATGTTTCAAGAGACTCTTTAAATTAACATTTTAATTTAGAGAATTTGGAAAGTCAAACTCACTTTTTATATTAAATGCANTGGAGTACTTCAAAATTTTAACCCTTTAAATTTATATATGCTTTCCAGATAATAGAATGTGCTCTTTAAAAATAAAGTCTTTTGAAGACGATCTAAAACAATAGAGTAATGTTATTCATCCTCACTGGGGTTACAAACACAGTTTAGATGGCGTTAATGTGACATTAAACGATAAGTAAAATTAAATAAGTCATTTAATTTCACCTTTCATTTAACCAATCATTTATAACCACCTAAGGTCCTAAACTGTATTTGTAATCCAACTGAGGATGAATAACATTAGTCAAAACAATAACATATACATTATTAATTTTTATTAAAAAAATGTTAATTTTTATTTAAAAAATGAAATATTGATTGCTAATGAAAATGAAGAATATTTATAAAATTTATAAAACGAGTTAAATGTAAAATATTGATTTAAAATTATCTAAAAAATGTGAAAGATGATATTTTTAAGGTTTATTTATGAATTAAAGTAAAGTATTTCAGTATTTGGGAAGTTATCCTAGAAAATTATGGGAAAAAAAAAAAAAAAAAGCTCCTTTCACAAACAATTCTTGAAGCCAAATAAGCGCTACTTACGACGCCGTTGTAATAAAATTACCAAAACCCTTAAAGCCCTTCCCCTTTGTTTTCCCCTACCATATGCACACTGAGGTGCTTTTTCTTGCTATAAATGTGCTATATATACAAACAAAAAGGGTTTATCTAGGGTTTGAGCAAAGCACTAAAAATAGCAGTGAAACAATTTTTCGCCCTCTAAAATTCTAGGGTTTGAAGAAAAATGGGAGTTGACAAAGGGAAAAAGCAGAAATTAGAAGAAAACAACGCGACAGAGCACATTGATAGAGACCTACTCCTCTCCATTGAGAAGCTCCAGGAAGCCCAAGACGAGCTTGAAAAGGTATAGTAATTTTTTCTCAATTTCGATTTCCAAATTCTATTCTTTTTTCTTCTGTGTGTTAGAAAAGTAGACAATTTTGAGAAAAAGGAATTGCTACTTTTAATTTTCCTGAGTTATTTGGTTTTTCTAATGAGGACTGAAGTAAATTAATTTTGTTATAAATTTTGATTTCCTATTTCTCTCCATGTAAAAAAAAAATAAATAGAGATTTCAAAGAAAAAAATTGCTTCTTTTAATTTTTCCGAGTTATTTGTGTTTTTTAATTAGGACCCAAAAAAGGTAAATTATTATTATTATTATTTTTTAATGAATATTGACTTCGTATTTCTACTTCAATTTCCTTCTCTCTATTATAGAGAGGTAGAGATTTTAAGAAAAAAATTGCTACTTTTAATTTTCCGAGTTATTTGAGTTTTGTGAGAGAGGGACCAGAAAAAAGTAAATTGGTCTTGTTGCGATAACTTGGTACGAATTTTGATTTCCTGTTTCATTCAGTTACGTCTCTAAGTATTAGAAAGTAGAGATTTTTAAGAAAAGATTGCTACTTTTAATTTTCTGCGATATTTTGGTTCGGCAAGGAGGATACTGAAGTCATTTGAACCTAGAATTGGAAGAAAGTCAGTGAGGCCTAGTTGTTAATGTTCTTTTTCTCATGATAGATATTGAAAGTGGTTCAATTCTAATATGCTATTAGGTTTAGGGCATTCTTAAAATTATTGTGTCCTGGGTACAGTTTCTGTAAAAAGTAGTTTTCAATGCATTCTTGCCCCTTTTTCCCTTAACTCTTGCAAAAAGAAAATGAAATAATTGGCATTGTAAATTGGCCCATAAGTATATAATAAGCATGAATTTGAAACTCGTGCTTCCTTATCTAATGCATCTATCACCTATGATGTCTTTGTATTGTGGATAAATTCATAAATACTATACTGTAGATCCAGCTTCAAAGAATCACATTCAAGTTGTTTTATGGTTGTTGTTTATTATCTAGAAGCCAACACATAACAACTATGATCTTGATGACCATTGAAATTCAAGATAATGATACCTAAGGGCCTGCTTGGGAGTTTTGGGGTACTGGTTATGCACTTTTTTTTTAAGTATTGATTTTGAATGTTTATGAGTAGATGGATTTTGAGTGATTTTGATAGCGATTTTTAAAATACCCCAACCCATACTTTGGAGTTTATTATTCTTTGATTCTAAAAGTTTTTCAAAGAATAAAATTACATATATACCCCTTAATGAAATTTTCAATTTATAATTTCTTATATAAATTTTTTTACTCTTTAAGTAATTTTTTTTTATATACAAGTTAATATTCAACTTAAAAAGTAAAATATTTGCTTAAAATTTTTAGTTAGTATTTTTTACTTATAAGAATTTTGTAATCATAAGATAATATTGTACTTTTAAGTAATTTTTAAACATAAGTGAATTTTTTACCTATATATTTTTATATTTTATATGTAGTTTTTTTGTCTTATTAGTAGTATTTTTACTTTATAAACAAATTTTTGCACAAAAGTGATTTTTTATGTTATAAATAAATTTTTACTTATAAATTAATTTTTGATTATGAAGTAATTTTTTTGCTTATAAATAATTTTTTTCATTAATTTTTTTTTATTGACATATTAGTTTTGAACAAAATATGTTTATTGGAAATAATTATTGTATATAGAGTAAAATCAGAAAAGAATATGAGTAGCTACTAAAATCCACGGGTTTGGTGGGTTGAGAGACAATCAAAATTACACTACACCGTTTTTGAGTGGTTTAATAACTGTCCAAAATCAGTGTCCAAAAAAAATAGCAAGTACCGGTTTTCCCATCCTCTCATAAACTGTGATTAAAATTTAAAAAAAAACCTCCTACGCATGCCCTAAGGAATTGCACGTATTTTGTTTATTTTGAGATATTGATATGATTTTCTGCTGTTGGTATGGTTAATTAGTTCTACCAGAAAGTTATGAGATTAAGCCCTTGTTTGGTACCCATTTTTGGGTTAACATGTATTTTGGAATAGTTATTTTATGGGAGAATGTGTGGTTAAAAAACAAAGAAAAATTTTGGGTTTACGTAAAATTATTTTAGTGGAGAATGTGTAGTGTGTGGTTGAAAATGAGTTTTTGAAAAAATGGAGCCCAAACAGGGGCTAAAATGTTAATTACTATTTTTGTTGCTTTCAGATCAATGAAGAAGCTAGTGAAAAAGTCTTGGAAATAGAACAGAAGTACAGTGAGAAAAGGAAGCCTGTCTATGATAAGCGAAATGAAATCATAAAGTCAATTCCAGACTTCTGGATGACTGCTGTAAGTGATCCAATACTTGCTAATTTCAATTCTTCACCACCTCTTACTGTCCCTTTTTTTCCCTCCTCAATGACACATGTTCTTTTCCTTGCAGTTTCTGAGTCATCCTGCCCTTAGCGAACTTCTAACTGAAGATGACCAAAAGGTTTATCTATTGCCAGTCTGCTTTCTCTAATGAAGAAAAATCGTAGTGGTTTTATTATGGAATTAACTGTTGTGCTCGCTAAATTTGAAAGCTTGTTCTTGAGTATGACACAAGTTGGGTAATTTATTTCGTTTGATGCCAAGATTTTCAAATATTTAACTACCCTCGAAGTGGAAGAATCTAAAGACTTGAAATCGGGTTGTTCAATTACATTTGTGAGTCTTTTTTCTTTTCTTTTCTTTTTTTGTTTCTTGCTTTTGTAGAATTTTACTCGTGAATATTTTTTTTTTTTTGTTAGTTTGTGTAATCTGTATGAAATTTACTAAATTTATGTATTGTTTTTCCCCTCAGAACTTCAAACCCAATCCGTATTTTGAAGATACCAAACTCACAAAGACTTTTACCTTCCTAGAGGATGGAACAACAAAAATAAGCTCTACATCAATTAAGTGGAAAGAAGGCATGGTAAGCTTTGATACCGTCATACCTTGAGTTATGCAACTTCTCTAAGTTCCATTTATTAAGCTTCTTTGCATGTTTCTTATGAAGGCCATTCCAAATGGTGTTGATGAGACGAAAGGGAACAAGCGGTCTCATTCTGAAGAAAGGTTGTTACATTGTACGTTTAAACTTTAGTTTGTTTTATATAGCTACGGAGCTGACATGTGAAGTTGTAAACATAGGCTGCTGACTAGGTTGCAACTTCATCCTAACGAATAGTCACTTTGGTCACTTGGGGACATTAAGAAGATTGATACTTGACTCTTAGTCTATCTTAGTCATGGTTGCATTCAAGCATACCAATGTTTATTTCAAAGAATACGATGACATTGCGAGTTCTTATGCGCCTCTCCTTTTTAAGTTAGGATAATACAATCAATCGTCTTTGTAGTGGAAATATTCCTTTATTTCAAATAAGATGTGGACTTGTTTCGGCTGTATCTGTATTCCTGAATGGGTACTTGAACAATATCTTCTGTCAATCCTTTGCTGGAAATTGTCAGGTATAGTTGCCAAATTTGCTGCAAACAGCTTGATGTATTCATTAAGATTTTGTGCTTTTGAGTTGTGCCATTTTTGTTATGGACTTTATAGTCGTCTTGAATGCACTCTTACGATATGCCTTCTTCTTTGTTTTCCTTAGAATGCATCCTTATGCTCTGATCTACATCGTTATGTGTTATTTCTTTTAATTCTCAGTCACAGGATGGTATATCTTTATGGTCTTTACATTTATTTTTCCTTGTATTCTCAAACGTGCAGTAATTATTTGTTGCTGCTATATAGAGGACTAGCGAGCAAGTTTAGGAACCACTACCACTCTCTTCATGTTTTTGGTTGTGCATGTGCCAAAAATATATCAGATTGGGGGTTGACTTGTTTTGTCTTATAGCATCTGCGAAGACGACCCTAATATGCAATTTTCCCCAATATTTTATCTTATTCTATGTGGGCTCGTGGTCTTAAAATGTAATAATAAGATATTCTGTCTGCTTGCTTTAATCTTTGCATTGATTGTCTTGAACTATATTATATTGCCATTTGGCAAGTATTTGTATATTCTCGTGTAATCTCCATTGCTTATTCTCATGCCACACTGTTAGCAGCTTCTTTACCTGGTTTAGTGACACCCAGCATAAGGATGATATAGTGGAGATTCATGATGAGGTAAATCCTGTCTTAGCAGTGAATGACTTTAGGTTTGCTTTGGCGTATGGGCATTTTACATAAATCTTCAACCTTTATTTTAGCAGGTTGCTGAGATAATCAAGGATGATCTCTGGCCAAATCCTCTCACTTATTTTAACAATGTAAAGTTCTTTTCATGCCCCTCTTTCGTACTTTCCTTGATATGTTAACAGAGGTTCGTGGTGAGCTTAACGCTTTAACCTGTGTGGCTATTTAATATTCCAAGTGTGATCTTTGTATTATTGCTATAGGAGGCCGATGAAGAAGATCTTGACGTGGATGATGGCGATGATGAGGTAAGTGAAGAAAAGTACTTCTCTATGGACACTCGTACAGTTTAGTGTAGATGATGGAGAAGTTATACATGGATTTAGTTCTAAACCAATAATATAATACGCTCATGTGAGGACTCTCTATGATCATGAATTTTATACTAAAAGGATCTTAAAGATAAGCGAATCATTTCTACAGCGAGAAATTCACTCGATACATTTTGTTTATTTTCTGTCTTTGTATGTTGTATGTTACTATCTATAGCAAGTGTTGATCCAAAAAGTCACTGCAGGAAAACGGTAGTGATAGCTCAGAAGAGAATGACGAGGACGATGAAGTTGAAGATGGTGACGAGTAACTATTGAATTTTTACTATACTTTGCTTGGGTATTCTTTTTCATAGACTCGTTGTGGCATCTGTAAAAGAGGTAGAGGATGGTGGAAGAGAGCAAGTAAAAGAGCATATGATTGTTGACTTTTTCTCCTTAGTAAAACAATATTTTCATTGACGTGATTGCAAATTATACCATGAAATTGTTTGTGAAATTTACGCTTTCCTAGCTAGTAATAATGCATCTATCACTATTTTTCAAGTGTATATCTACTAGTTGCTCTCTTTCTAACTGAAAGATATCCCCACTCCCATTGCCCATTTTTTTCTCAATAAGCCTCGTTTGTTTCTCATTTTTCATCCATAAAAATGAAAAATATGACGTATCCATCACATCAAATTATTAATTTTGAATTTCTATCTCTTGTGTGGGGTCCAATAATGATTATATTTTTCATTCTCATTCTACAATAATGAGAATCAAATAGGCCCTAAATTTAGCTGATCAAACTTATTCTTTATTTTTTGTTGAACTGAAAAATCTCTCAATATTGTTCATCCATTATACTATGGGCCCGTTCGGTAGGGATTAAAAATTGAAAAACTAGTCGTTATTGTTGATTTTTATTAGACGAGTGGGATTCAATAAAGACTATATTTTCAATTTTAATTAGATTTTAATCCCTACTGAACGGGGCCCAAATTGACTCAGAAAAAGTTGAGCTGGTTTCGATCCAATTCTTGAATAGGGCCGGTCCCGTAGTCCTTGTCCACACAGCCTATTCGACGTCAATGGAAGGCTAGATGTGGGGCTGAGGGGGATGCTTAGATAAGAAATGGTCTAATTTGGCTAAACGTAACGAGCATGTCACAAATGTATGCATTGCTATTAAACAAGATTTATCCCCAGAGAAAGGAGAAAAAAGCAAAGGTAAAAAATAAGTTGCAGGAATCCCAAAGCAGTCTATAAATAATATCCCAACAAAGGTCACAGAACAAAGGTAAAATGGAAATGATAACGTCTTTACTTTCTCAACTCTCGATTTTTATTTTTATGACTAGGGATTGGGACCCAACCTGGCCATCCCTTTGTCTTTATGGATTCAATCATAAAAAGAGCACCCCACGTGGACTTTGAACCAAAGGCTCTGCCCAACTACGCTCAAAAGAAACACCCTTCTCCCATTTATATTCAATCAAAAATAAAAATAAAATATAATTAAACACTTCTTGAAATTCGACCATACGTAAAGTTTTAATTCGTTGAATTGCTTGTTTGTTATATATTCGAACGATACAATATCAAGTCTTGAAGTTTTGAGTTAAATCGTCAATCTTATGTTTATATTTAAATGACACAAGGTGTCGTTATGTTGATCGAAATTCAGAGAAAAATAATTTACAAGCCCAAGAAAAGCACTTATTATTATTTTTATTTTTTTTCAATTCTGAAAAATTCTGCTTTTCTAAGAGCACACCTGTATAATTCATACTCATTATCTTTCTTGCTTAAAGCCTGTCCTCCTAACTTATCCTCTCTCTCGCTAAAAGGACTTCCATGGCATCAATCTAAAGAAGAAGAGAGATCACTCTATAAAGATACAAAACAAAAGACCACATAGAATTAAGCTAAAGAAAATCACTTTTTTTCGAAAGAGAGAGAGAGCTTTTTCTGGGGTTTAGCTCATGTGATCATGGAAGGAGGCGATGATCATCTCCACCGCCGCCGCCACAACTTTCCTTTCCAATTACTTGAAAAGAAAGAAGATGAGCCCAGCTCCTCCACTTCTACCTATCCATCTCTAGCCATCTCCGTCGCGGCTGATACATTAAACACTAGCGCCACAACTCCACCACCAACAGCCTCCTCAAGCCACCATGTCTCCGCTGAGACATCCAAGAAGCCGCCGCCCAAGCGTACGACAGCGAAAGACCGTCACACCAAGGTCGATGGACGTGGCCGACGAATTCGCATGCCTGCACTCTGTGCTGCTAGGGTTTTTCAGCTCACACGAGAACTCGGCCATAAGTCTGATGGCGAAACCGTCGAATGGCTGCTTCAACAAGCCGAGCCAGCTGTCATTGCCGCCACGGGAACCGGTACAATCCCGGCAAACTTCACTTCACTTAATATAAGTTTACGAAGCTCAGGTTCCAGCATATCAGTGCCATCTCAATCAAGATCTACGTACTTCGACTCAAATTTTTTGATTCCTCAACGCCGCGGACTTTTACCGAGCACCGGATTACAATCGGAGAATTCCTCAACGACGTTGTTGAATTTTCAGTCGCCAAGCCTTAACCCTAATTTTTTACAGGCTAAGCCGGAGTTGCGAGAATATACACTAGACTTAATGGAAACTGAGGAGAGTATAGGGAGAAAGCGTAGGCTTGAGCAAGAATTACAACAACCTCAACATCAAATAGGAAATTATTTTCTACAGTCGAGTACTGGTTCAATTCCGGCTAGTCATGCGTCAATTCCAGCAAATTTTTGGCCGCCGCTGGCCGGTTCTAATAACCAAGTCATGGGTGGTGATCCCATTTGGACATTTCCTTCAATTAATAACAGTGCTGCTGCTGCTGCTGCTTTGTATAGAGGTACTATGTCTAGTGGGCTACATTTTATGAATTTTCCAACCCCAGTTGCACTATGGCCTAGTCAACAATTAGGTTCAACTAGTGGCGGCGGCGGTGGTGGTAGTGGTGGTTCGGTGGAAGGGCAACTAGGCATGATCACTGGGCTAAATCAATATCGGACCGGTGATGTCCATGGGGAATCTGAATCTCAAGTGAGTGAGTCTCAATAATATTGATTACAAAATTTAATTGAATACACCTAATCATTTGCTAAAATTCGAATTTTTAGACGAGTTGATTTTTAAATAAGCATTACGGCAAATGATCATCATTTTCATCTTCCATTTGTGTAGTTTGATGTGTAACAACACGTGTTGAGACAAGATTGAGTTTTGCTTTGTTTTCTAAATTATCATACATTTTTTTTTGTGCTCTAAAGATTAGGGTTTGGGAAGGTACTATTTTGACATGTATGAAAATCCATTAATAACTTCTGAAAGGTCGAGTGTTCCTTCTCTTCATTCCCATGTACAATTGGTCTCACAGAACAATTCAATGGGACACTACCCTCGATAACTTGATGGTGCATAAATTAATATAGAATTCAAGAAATGTATTTGAAATTATTTTTAGATTGTGTGCAACTTTTGGTTGGGCTCGCTCATTTGGTTTGTTTATGAGAAGTTTTATGGCAAGATGAGATCGACAAATTGATTTTAATTTGAAATTACCCTAATTCTTGGATGATTAGAGTTTCATTTATAGGAAGATTCAATCTATCAGATTGATTGATTGATTGATTGATGTCAATTATCGAATAGTTGGCGAACTTATTGATAGTACGTTAAGGAACCCTTAGCGTCAAGACTTTCTTGTTGTGGCTCCCTTTAGCTCAAGCATAGAGTGGTATTCCTATTGTGAGGTCTCTATCTTGAAGACACTCGTCCAATGCGTTCTAGGAGATGTTTCTTCTTTTCAATCCACGAGTCTCGTAGCCAACCAGTATTAGTCGGGTGGTAGCCCCACCATTTTTCTTTTTATTTTAGTGATTCCATTTCAATTTACAGGTTTTGACACTACATAAAATTTTCATTTCTCATCCCCTCCGAACAACATAAACATTAATTAATACAATGGTGTGGGGGACATGTAACATTCTAGTAGCCAATGGTTCAGAACATCCATGAATGAGAGACTACAAAATTTCATTATTAACGAAAGTCCCAAGCAACAATGAAGTACACTCAAATCTTTACTAAACTGTTACTTAATCTTCGCGAGTTTCAACTTGTACAACATTCAAAAAATTGATTTAAGACATGTTTACACGAGGTTCCTATGACGATTTAACAAAGATTTCAAGAGCTTTCATAGAGAGACTGATTGTACTTAAAAATTGAGTACCAATTTGCTACTTGAACAATAGTGTTGAGGGGCAATAGCGTAACTGTCTTGTAATTAGTTGGGCTGGTGTGAGGGCCCATGCCTTATCATCTCCAGGAGTTGGCTCAGGTGGTGAGGGCCCACATGCTGGAAAACTGTCCCAACAGTTGGACCATTCCTTCTCTCTTTAATATAATAGATAGAGAAGGCATAGCTGGCGCTATGAAGATCATTGGTGGTTTGGCCCACCAACTGTTGATCAGGACCGTTGAAGTTCTGTTGGCCCATCTGTCAATGGGTTCACTTAATGTCTAGTTTTTCCTTTACATAAAAAAAAAATGTGTAGAACTAGAGATTTTTCTTGCCACATGTTATCATGTCTCCCATAAGAAGAAATTTTAGTTGTTAAAATAACACAAGATAATGTATGACCATTGTGTTCTTTTATGTCTATCCTCATAATAATACCCAAACTTGAGCCAAGATTTGACAAAAGATGGTACCCCAAAGATAGTAACGTAGTATCATATCAAACAACTTGCTAGAGAAGGGTATTTTCGATAAGTTCGGACGTGAATATGATATATTCTGAATTTCACAGGTTAAAGTGTGAGATTGAATATAATGTGATTGGAATTCATTTTGCTAATGATTCTTTGTACAATGGATTTAGACTATATATACATAGAAATAGATTTGATTTATATGTTTTAATACAAAACTCTATTGATCCTTGCTTGCTCGTCTTGAAAGCAATCAAGAATAGTGATTTACAAGGTGAATTCTTTACTTTTCCAATCCTTAGCCATTGAAGGAAAATTAAGAGCAAAAGTTAAAGGCAAATAAAAAATGAGCGAATCTAAAAAATATCATTAAGTACTTTATTCTGAAACTTGTTATGTTGATACTTTGGTGTTTTTGTCATTCTCTCGCTCTCGCTCTCGCTGCTTTAGCGCATTCCACTTATCCAATATAATTCAATAGTTGATCGGTAAACTCTGAATACCAAAGACATCCTAAATGACATCGTAGTTACAGGATAGTATAACTAGGGAAGAAACTAGAAAGGGAATCCTCCTCTCGAGTCACTTTCGTTTTCCCCCTTCTTTCAACTATTCCAACAATTATCACTGTCAATTTCAAGTAAGGTATCAACAGAAACTCCCAACCTTCATTGTCATTGATGGCGACTCTTAAAGAAATTCAAGGAAAAAGAAATTAACAAGTATTTATTGAATGAAGAGTCAAATCCCAATATGTGGTGCAACTTCCAACAGCATTATCAACAGAAATAATCTAATAAAACCTCATTATTATGAATTTTCATGATATTGAAGTTGTCATATGGTGGTACGACTATGGCACATGGGTTGACACTAAGTGGTACAGACAAATGGTCCCATTGATAAATCGTGTATTTCAAAGACTATCTTAAAAATATCAAATAATGATGTCTTCTTGTTGGAAGGTAAAATGCGACTTTTAAGTACTTAATTTGTACGAAATTTGGCCTTGTAAATAGTTAGTTAATCACACTTCTGATGTTGCTAAACTTTTAATTTATCAAAAAAAAAAAAAAGCATTCCATCTTATAAACGATGATTTGTAATATTAAATCGATGATAATTAAGATAACAAATCAACTCTTGAAAACACCATATCACTTCTTATGGGTAAGCAATAATGATAAATAACATTATTCAAGCCAAATATTACGACAATTGTTATGCTCAGTGACGGATTTAGGGGGGGCTGGGCTGGGCTGTAGCCCCCCGAAGGCCCAAAAAAAAAAAAATTTTGTGTGGTTTTTTCTTTTTTTTTTTT
>CAIGRF010343254.1:0-12583 GCA_903798235.1 Fraxinus ornus
TACTAGGCTCTTCTATACAATTTTGTAACACAATTACATGTGAGAAAATAGATTACTAGAATTATAGGATCTTTGTAATTTTCTCTCTTCTCCATTATTTCTTGTGGTGCAATAAAATCTCCTAATTCCTCTGTCATATTCTTGTCTTCTTTTATTCTTGATCACGTACTTTATTATTTTGTCATATAACTTCAACATCTCAATCCATTGATTGGTGTCACAATAAGTGGTATCAATCCTAACAAATGGTATCAGAGTAATTCTGGTATTGGCTTGTTTTGTAACAATGTGGTCTGCATATTATATGAAATTTTTGAAAAACTCTCGTTTCTGCTTTCATTCAACGAATAATATGCAATGCCAATGGACTTCCGATGAGCTTTCTTCTGCATGTCTTTGTATAATTGCATAGATTTACTATTCACTTATTCATCCAATGATTTTATAATCGAAGCAGTACAAAATCATAGCTTGAATATGTACAGTTGCTAAAATTCTCAAGGAAGTGAATACTAAAGGAGATAACAACTTGAGGCTTCTCCACAAATCTAGTATGTGGAAGTGCCAACTGAATTGAATAATGTAAAGGTTCAGTCACTTTTGTGGAACTTCTATCGGTTGGAACCGTGGAACTTTCGCTCAAATTGGTGATTGGGAGGTCGTTTACTTCAACTTCCTCTGAGTTCCTACTTGAAGGTATCCTTATTATACACATAGGACCACAAATAAAGTCATCCTATCTGAAACACCACAACAAGCTACATGAGTAATAATTTACAAAAGATCTTCTTCAGTTATGCTTTGCCATTATTGTTGAATATTGTTGACATTCTTACTTTCGGTCTTTTTATTTTAGTAGGCTATATATTTTGTATCTTAAGTATTAAGTTTAAGTGTTCAATTTGATAACTTCATCCTTGTAAAAGTTATCTTAGTTAGATCTTTTTCATAGATGGTTTGTAGATTAAGAGGTTGAAAAAAGAGTCTTTGTAAACTATATAAACTAAACATGTATTGGTATGAAAGAGTGAAAGTGAATGCTTCAATCTTCTTTCTTAAAAAACAGAGGAAAACAGAGTTTTTACTTAGGCGAAAAAAACAGAACATGACAGTAGCAATCCTGGTAAGTTCCTTTGAATATACAGTAAGTCTAGTGAATATCCGGTACGTTGAGTGTATATCTGGTGAGTTGAACAAAATAGTTAGGAGTGTTAAATCCGGTTAGCATATTGTAAATCCGGTAAGTTCCACTATTTCATTCATAACTTCCAACAATTGCCTCCATTTATTGAAATTGAAAGTGTGGTTTATATAGGCAAAGCCTAACAACCATGTTCAACTTACATGCAAAATTAAGTGGCTTAGTTCTTCCTAAGAAATAGCTAATTGAGTAGTAATGTAAAACAGAATACGTACAAAACAGAAATGTAAAACCGAATGCTAAACAAAATGTAAATAAATCTCTAGTGTTCTAAGCGTCAACGGGGTTTTGGACTTGGATTCTTCTTTGTCCTCTGCTTGACCTTCGTGGTTTATCAATACCTCCCCCTCAAGTGGAAACTTGTCCCCAAGGTCCCACCTATGTTGTTGCTCACTTGCACTTGATTTGTCGTCATGTGGGTTGTCCTCTATGATCTCTTCACAGGTAATTTTGCTCACATTTGTATATCCCTCAAGTAGTAAAAGTTGTGATCTTTGGACTTGTAAGCAACCGTAAACTATCATTGCAATTGAAACAAAGACCATATGGTCTCTTTTTCTTCATTTCATCCCATATAAGCTTTTTTATAGGGGATGTTTGTGTGGATTGCGTTGGAGTTGGAAGGTTCGATTGTGACCCATTGGCTATAATGGCGGTGCGAAACTCTATTGGCGGAGGAGCTATTCATCTTTCATCCGAGCAAGTCCAATAGCTTGCTTCAACATTCGTGGCCTGAACATTCGAATTCTTTTAGCTATTTTCAAGTTCAGTCCACACATGAAAGTTCCAACCAATGCCTTTTGGGTCTATCCTTGCATGCGGTTGCCTAGTTTCTCGAATTCCTATTGATAATCTTGTAGCGAGCCTATTTGCCTAATGTGCAAGAGTGCTTCATCAAAGTCTTCTCCATATGTGGGTCCGAATCGAGCCCATAATTCTTTCCCAAATATTGCATACGTCACCTTTTTTCTGTCTTCCCTGTACGTTCGACGTAACCACCTCCACCATTGGTTAGCTTTACCCTCCAGTGAAAGGAAGCTAAGAAGACTTTCTGCGCTTCATTCGTGCCTTGAAACTCAAATTACTGGTCCACTCAAGCAAACCATTCTATAGGGTCTTCATTAGAGTATTTTGGGAACTCAAGTTTGGCCGTTTTGGATGAAACAACCAAGCGAGTTCCCTTTATGTCTTCCCTAATGCTAAGAGAATTTGCTATTTGCTCATTATGATTATGGCCGGTACTATCTTTGTTCGAAAATAAAACTCCAAACATTCTGTGTCGGGAATTTACTTAATCATGCACAGCAAAAAATAAATTATTTTTCAATTTCCACCACGGATCTATTTTTTGCTTAGATAGAAACTGTGCTTAGAATAATACATTTGATAAATTTAGCAAACTTCTTTGCTGATCTTAGAACACGAACATTCACAAACAGCAATCCAGAACTGTCCAATTGTCCGCCTCCAATGAAAATCTACACAAGGAACAAAAATGAAAGAACTAGGATTTTCTTCTTTTTCTTATGTTAGCTAGAATAATAATAATGATTTGTAAATTTTCGAACCCTAGTAGCCTATTAATAGAAGTCCAAGTGAGTTTAGCCCGTCTTTTAAATTTAACATGGTCCAATATTTAATTAATTCAATTAATTAAATTTGGTTCATGAATTAATTGGAAATAATCCAATTAATTAATTCCATCATATTAACAAGCATCCCAATTAATTAATTGTAAAATATTTGTTAATTAATTAATTGGTGAATTTCATTCTTCTCGTTCTCCTTTTGTGTGTGACCTATCAGGTTCTCGATCAAGATGTCTAACGGCGTGAATTATTATTTTGATCTAATCAAAATTGATAAACTGAAATACCACTTTTTATTTGTCAACAATTCACATCCGTCGTCCCAGATTGATATTTAGCAATGTGTCGAAAAATACACGTGACGGTAAATATCACGTGGTATGACAAAACCAAACTTTTTCGTAAACCGTGAAACTATAATCCTTTCGCCAATATAATCCGATCAATTACGAGATATAGATATGTGTCAATCTCAGTTATTGATTATATCTTTCATTTCACTATTAAGTCAATGTAAGTCGAAAACTCATTTTCAACTTATGAGTACGCCTTGGACAAGGATTTCATTATCAACTTAACTGAATGAACTGTAGATCATAATCCTTACTATCTAAGAGTGACAAATCCTCTATTGATCATTCGCAACTTTCATATGATTCTTGACATAACTAAACGATGTCGCATTAGCGATCCTTGGCATAGCAACATCCAATGTCACTAAAGTATGATTGTCCACATATAAGGCACTATGATGACCTCAAGTCAAAGGACCAATTCCACTACCGAACGTTAGAGATTAACCACCGACACTTAGATAGTTATCCATGTGGAATCTCCGCAGCGGGTCTCCAATATTTTGTTCTATAACAAAACATCAACTTGTTCATTTAAGTATCACCATACTTTAACTTATGAGATCAGCTACTTACTTCATAAGTAAGAAATGCCACGTGTGATGATTTATCCATAATAACGATATCCGTATCTTGTTATTACTTACTACCACGGATAATTTAAGATCCATTCATATTGTAATTTGTATCTCACAATCACAAATCCTTGTGATTAACAAATTGAAAAAAAAAAAAACTTAAATATATGAACTCTATTATTTAATATAATTTATTAGAAAAGTAATTTAAATAAATAATATATCTTGCAAAAAAAAAAAATGCATTACACATATTAAAAGTGCTTACAGCCTAAGTCGATTGGATTTATGGCATAACACTTGCAAACTCTCAATTGTACTAGATCCAATCACTTATGTATCTAATACCATAAGAGTCTACATGATGATCATGTTTATACTGCGACAACGACTTTGTCAATGGATCTGAAATATTATCATTTGTGGAATTCACTCTATCTTTACATCATCTTTTTGTACAATCTCTCTAATGAGATAGTACCGCCTCAGCATATGTTTAGATAGTTGTTGAGACCTTGGTTCCTTCCCTTGGGTAATGACTCCATTGCAATTACAGTACATAAGTCTGGGATCAACACTGCTAGGAACAACTCCAAGTTGATTAATGAACTTCTTGATCGAGACAGCTTCCTTTGCTACTTCAAAAGTAGCAATATACTCAGCTTCCATTGATGAATCAACGGTTGTCTCTTGTTTGGAACTTTTCCAAATAACCGTTCCATTGTTGAGGGTAAACACATATCCAGATTGAGATTTGCTATCATCCTTGTCCGGCTGGAAGCCAGCATCAGTATATTCATGAACTCTTAATTCATCTCCTCCATATATTAAGAACACATCTTTAGTCCTTCTTAAGTACTTGAAAATGTTCTTAACTGCTACCTAATGTTTCTCAACAGGGCTTGCTTGAAACCTGCTCGTAACACTTAGAGCATATGAAACATCTGGTCTCATACATAGCATCGCATATATGATAGATCTTATTGTAGATGCATAAAGAATCTTATCTATGCAATTCCTCTCATCATTTATTTTGGGATACATAACTTTTGAGAGATAAATCCCATGTGACATGGGACACAATCCTCTTTTGGATTCTTCCATATTAAATCTTCTCAAGATTTTATTTATGTACGAAGACTGGGATAAGCCAAGCAATCTTTTAGATCTATCTTTATAGATCTTAATTTCTAATATATAAGTTGCTTCTCCGATGTCTTTCATGAATAAATTCTTTAACAACCACAATATTACCGATTGAAGCATTAGGATGTCGTTTTCCATTAATAATATGTCATCAACATAAAAATTAGGAATATGATAGTGCTCCCACTTGTCTTCTTGTAAACGCACCGTTCATCTTCATTCTTGATAAAATCAAAGCTTTTGATTATCTATCAAAGCGAAGATTCCAGCTCTTTGAGGCTTGTTTTAATACATAAATGGTTTGATCAAGCTTGCATATCTTGTTGGCTTCTTTGGATTCAAAACTTTCGGGTTGTGTCATATACACTTCCTTATGCAAGTTCCCGTTAAGGAAAGTAGTTTAATCCATTTGCCATATCTCATAATCATGATATGCAGCTATTGCAAGCAAAATCCGAATGGACTTCATCGTAGCTATAGGCAAAAATGTTTCATCAAAGTCAACACCTTACCTTTGTTTATAATCTTCTGCTACTAGTCTTGCTTTGTAAGTATGAATGTTTCCATCTACGTCGACCTTTTTCTTGTAAACCCATTTACAACCTATGGGTTTTATCCCATCAGAAAGGTCGACTAAGGTCTAAACCTTTTTTCATACATCGTGTTCATTTCGGATTCCATCGCGTCCTGACATCTCTTTGAGTCAACACTTGACTTTGCTTCTGCATAATTAGTAGGTTCATCATTCTCATTTTCATAATACTGATTAGTAACTGTAGACTCGTACCTTGTAGGAGGTTGAATGGTCCTACTTGATTTACGCTGACCNGTATATCCGGTGAGTTGAACTAAATTGTTAGGAGTGTTAAAACCGGTTAGCATATTGTAAATCCGGTAAGTTCCACTCTTTGATTCATAAATTTCAACAATTATACTGGATTTAAGGACAGAATTCTGATATCATAAATCATATCCACTATTATATAAATCTAGTTTTACTTTGCATTTTATAGATTTTATCAAACTGTTTATAGAAATATCACGACCAATAGTGTTCTATATTCTATTGTACAATATCAATGAACTCTTACGGCCTTTTGAAGATGTGGAAGCATATGTTTATATACACTAGAAGTAAAAATCAGCTAAGGAATCGTAAGGAAGTCATATGTGTGTATACATGCACGAGCAAGCATAAAAAATATAAGTAATATACAACAAAGCAATTAACATTGAAAGGTTTTGGACACTAAAACGTTTAAAACTTACTGCCATTGACAGAGTAGCATATCCCATTCCATGTTCATAACAAACATCAGGATCTCTAAATGGACTTCCTCTCTCTTTACAGACTGCTAGGAGTATGATGAGAGGCATGCTCCCCAAGTTGGTTGTTCACACAAATTAGATAATATATCAGGTTAATGATGAATCCAGAACTTGGATTTATTCTTTATTTTTCTCCTTTTCTCTTCTTTTCCTTTCCTTTCCTTTCTTTTTTTTTTTTAATGGTTATAGAATTTGTCGCTTTTTAAATTTTTTTCTTTTAGTGGAGATGGGGTAGTTTGTCCAAGAGAAATTTAAAGAACGAACACACACCAAGTGTCTCTCCATTTCCACTCTTTTCTTCGGTATGTTTTTCTACCACGAAAGATTCAACCTCACTGGAAAGTACTCTGAAATAAAGAGCGGCCAGCGATAGATGAATTCTAAAACAATTCAGTTTAGCAAAAGAAGATAAAGTGAGGAAGGCACAAAGAGTTCCTTCTCTTGATCCTTTTTATCATATATGCATCATCGCCTTGTGCAAAAACCATTATCGTTCAATGTTTCTATTCATACTGTTGTGTGTTCAATTGTTAGTGTTGGAGTTGTGACATTTTGTTGTCACATTTTTTAATTGTATTTTGGTTGAATATTTAGTTACTTATTTTGGTTTAATGTCTAACTATGAAATGATTAAAGTTGGACAAGTTAGAGTATTATACAAGTTAAGTATGGTGTAGTACTTGTATGTGTAAGAGTAGTATGGTAGTTGATAGCATAGTTGGTAGAAAATATCTTGTAAAAGTCTATCAAGTTTGGCTTATATTTATCTAGCCGAGATGTATGAAAAATTGAGATGGAAATGGAGAGAATGTAGTCTCTAAAAGTGTTTTCCCTCTCCTCTGTTCTATAAAGAACGAAGTTAATATTTTTGTATGTTTTATATGTTTTTTATGCTTTGTGAATCCGGTTACTTCAATAACCGGTATATACTTCAAACCACTCCTCCATATAAAAATGTTTTTGAATGTTAGAGCTCTTCAAGGAGCTTTCAATCAATTAAAATTTCAATAGTGGTATCAGAGCTTCAATGATCTTAAAAGGGACCTAGAGCTAAAAAAAAAAAAAGGAAGAAGAAGAAGAAATTGTTAAAATGCTGAAGAAAAAACAGAGAAAATCTGGTGAAAAAATGATGCTGAAAATGGGTTAAATCTGGGATGTTTTTGCAAGGATTTAGAGCTGAAAAACTGAACCTTAGCAGCAAAACAATTGGAAGAAAAGAGCTGAAAAAAATCTGAAAACAGAGCATTTATTTGTTAAAATCGGTAAGTTCACTATATATACGGTAAGTATTATGCAAATACGGTGAGCTCTTTGAAAATTGGTATTTCAGTGTTTTTTTATTTAAAACCAATAAGACCCATGAATATACGGTATGTGCAATACAAAAACGGTAAGGGACTTGCATATATGGTAAGTCCTTACAAACCCAGTAAGCTCAAGTTTATGTTAAATCCTGTAAGTCAATGCCAAATCCGGTAAGATGTGAAAATCCGGTTGGCAACATGTAAACCCATTATGCATAAAAATGAGAAAATCTGGAGTGCCTTGAGTGAATCAAGTAAGTTAATTCCAATTGGAAAAAGGAAGTATTCTATGAAATGATGAAATGATAGTGAAGAATTATTTCCTTCTCCTCTGTCCAGTTCATCAGAGTATATATTTGCTATGTATATATGTTGAATGTTCAATATCCGGTTACTTCAATAACCGGTATATGAACTCATGTTTTTGTTCATCCTTCATTTCCTCTTAGAATCATAAAATCCCAACATGGTACCAGAGCTTAATTGATCTTTGAAAAGAGACCAGGAGCTGCAAAAAGGAAGAAGAAGAAGAAGCAGTAAGTGTTGATGAAAAACAGAGGAAAAACTGTTACTAAATGAGGTCAGAAGGGGTTGAATCTGTTATGTTTTAGCAAGGATTCAGAGCTGAAAAACTAATCTTTGAAGATTAGAGCTGAAAAAATGGTCCTTAGCTTCAAAAAATTGGAAGAAATTAGCCGAAAAAGGCTGGAAAAAATGCAAAAAAAAGAGAGAAAAACAGAGTATTTCTGTCAAAATCGGCGAGTTCAATGCATATACGGTGAGAGTTATGCAAATACGGTGTGCTCCTTGAAAATCCGGTATTTTAGTGTTTTTTCATTTAAAACCAGTAAGGCCCATGAATATACGGTATATGCAATGCAAAAACGGTAAGGGACTTGCATATATGGTAAGTCCTTACAAATCCGGTAAACTCAATTTATGCAAAATTCGGTAAGGAGTGTAAATCCGGTATATGCCAAATACGGTATGCTTCATGTAAATCCGGTAAGTTTATTCATTTTTGGAAAACTGTTAAAACTGGTATGCATAAAAATGAGTGAATCCAGTATGTAAGATTTAAATCCGGTAATTTGTATGCAAATATGGTAATGGCAGTGTAAGTCCGGTAACTTTCAAAACTCAACAGCAGCTTCTTCTCAACAAAAAAAAATCAAATAAAAAATGCAAATGGAATGCTTCAAAAATCCGATGATGCAAGTGAAGAATTTCTTTGTATGTGGTTGATTCTAAGCAAAAAAAAGTTGACAACTATGATGTAGAGTTGCAACCAAGAGTGCTTGGATCAAATGGAAAACAAGAATTCTCAATCTTACAGTCACGGCTGAAACACTGAAGAAAAATTTGTTGATAGTTCCAACCAAAATGTCAAGGAGGAGTGTTGGAGTTGTGACATTTTGTTGTCACGTTTTTTAATTGTATTTTGGTTGAATATTTAGTTACTTATTTTGGTTTAATGTCTAACTATGAAATGATGTAAAGTTAAACAAGTTAGAGTATTATACAAGTTAAGTATGGTGTAGTACTTGTATGTGTAAGAGTAGTATGGTAGTTGATAGAATAGTGGGTAGAAAATATCTTGTAAAAGTCTATCAAGTTTGGCTATATATATCTAGCCGAGATGTATGAAAAATTGAGATGGAAATGGAGAGAAAATGTAGTCTCTAAAAGTGTTCTCCCTCTCCTCTGTTCTGTAAAGAACAGAGTTAATATTTTTGTATGTTTTATATGTTTTTTATGCTTTGTGAATCTGGTTACTTCAATAACTGGTATATACTTCAAACCATTCCTCCATATAAAAATGTGTTTGAATGTTAGAGCTCTTCAAGAAGCTTTCGATCAATTAAAATTCTAACAGTCAGACATATCTGCAGCACAACTACCTATAACAAGTCCATGGAGATGTGAAGGAGGTCTTGTAATTTGAATGACCACCCAGCCAAGAGCAGAACCGATGATGTTTGTTATAAGGATATTGAGTGGCATAAACCACCTACATGTTTAGCCTTGTCACACTCGACGGTTATATATTAAGAGAAACACAGAACGAAAGATAAGCGAAAAGAAAAGACATTGGAAGGAAGAGAAGTTTACATCTGAACATGCTTTCGTATGTTATTGTTTTGGCTAAACTATTGTAGATAAGTGCAGGACTAAATACGAAGAATAAAATCTGTTCATAAAAAATATCCAGTTAGTTTAGCAGTAGACAACTAGCCCACTTGAAGAAGTGCCATTTAATTGAAAGTAAATCAGCAAAACATATTTAATAATTTTCAATTTTAAGAAGCATCCAGATAAATACTGTCAATCAGAATAATAAGTTGAAATTGCTGTTTAAAAATCAATAAAAGAAGTGTGCGGAATTTAGGGCCAAAACCTTGGCCTATGCGATTAGGTATACAGTCGCATGTTAGCTTCCAGGGCTTGTACGTCTTGCCATTGAACAACCTATGCGGCCGTATAAATTTGTTCTATGCAGCCGCATAGAGTCTCAAACTAAATTTGGTGTCTTTTTGGATGATTTGCCACTCTTCATCAAACCTATGCAGCCGCATAGAGTTTCAAACTAAATTTGGTGTCTTTTTGGATGATTTGCCACTCTTCATCATGTTTTGGCACCATTTCATGTAGTATTGATTGGGGTCTATAAATAGGTGATTAATGATCAATACGAATATATACAAACTACTTGAAATCAAATTCCATTTCACAAGAAAGATCAAAACCTCTTTTCCTTAGTATTCAAATTTTGTTTTGTGTTCTTGAGGTTTTGGAGAAAACACTAATGGGTTGTTCTCTTTGCTATTTTCATGCCATTTTCTGTTTTTCGATTTTTCCAAACAGTGAAAACACGCTCTCTTTTCCGTTTTTAAAAAAGAATTTTTGAAAACAAACAAAAAATTGGCTTGAAAACTCAAAATGTCAAAAAAGACGTTTTGAGTGTTTTCAAGCCAAAATGCGGGAAAATCTGAAAACACGGAAAACGGCCCGCCTCTTTTGGCATAACTGTGCCTTAGAGAGCCAAAAGAACCACCACCTTCTTCCTCGACAATCGACCACCACCCGCCACTTAGACCACCAAACCCCACTACCATTCGAACCTCATCACCTCCATCTTCAACCTTTTATGTCATCACCTGACCACGGAATTGACGAAAACAGCCCCAATCACCACCCAAAATTGCGCTACCAATCACGATTTTCGCCATATTTCCGTTGTCGTCGACCACCGTTTCGATCTTGGACCACCACCACTCCATTCATCCCAATCAAACGCAACTAGTACCACCATGGGTCACTTGCAATTTTGTCCAGAATCGAGTGAGCTTGTGAAAATTTTGTCCAGAATCAAGGGAACCCTCCTGCTATCTTTCTTCTCCACTGTCTCTATGTCCCTTCTCTTAGGTATGTGTGTATTCAGGGAATTTATTTACTCATTTGTAGATTAATAATTGATCAATTAAAGTTTTGAATGATTTATATTTATTTGATTCGCTAGGTATGGGGAAAATGCTTTTCAGATTTCTATTTTGATTAATAGGAGTTGAATAATGTTGTTGTCTGAATAGTGATTAATGGTTTGATTGGTTTGCAGCTAACCATAACTATAAAGAACACTTTTCCAAGATTATAAGCATTGGCGAATTTCTGCTTATTTTTCTCATTTTTATGCTGCTTTTTGCCCAGTGGGAGAATGATTGCATCCAATGGTCGACGGGACCTTGACCAAGTTGCTGGACGAATTGCAGTTGTTGCACCTTGATAGATTGATTAATTAATTATGTGGAGTTGTGATTTAGAAATATTGAAGTGTGTCCTTTAAGTAATCGTAAACTATTTTTGTTTGCCAATGTGAGCATTGTCATGATGTTTTGGACTTAATAATACTTGGATATTGAAATTTCTCTTTTTATAGTTTATGTTTACATCTTATTTGCCTGTCAAGTTGGTATAACTTTTAATTTATGCATGGTTTTTTAAATATACTAGTCTTTTATTGTTGAAATAATTAGCTTGTTTCATTCCATTCAAGCAAAATGGCTTTTGAGTGCGAGAATATAAAGTTCATGATAGTAATTATTCGCAATCGGCGTGCGTTGTTTTGAGATGTGTATGCACCTTGAACCATTAAACTATTAAGATTTATTGAATAATTAGATTTCTTGAATAAATTATTATAAAAAATTATTCTCAAGATTTCAAAGTAAACACGCTTTCCAGCTTTATGTTTGGAGAAACAATTTTTCAGAATTAAAAAAAGAACGCGTTTTCAGCAATCCCAAAATATACACTTAAAACACAAAACATAAAATGAATTCAAAACTCAAAACTGAAACACGAAGAAAACAACCCCTAAGTGTTTATGTATTTTTCTATTACAAGGTTCGATTAATCCTTCAAACCATTTACCAGTGTATCTCTTTAAACACTAAATTCTATCGAAAGGGGGCAAATATTGTTTGAGGACAACGATATTCGTGTTTGAGCCTTCATTTTTATTTCGGTGTTCTTGTTTTGTGTTCTTTGTTTCTTCTTCATCCCCTTTTGTGTGGAAACATCTTTTTACAACAATCTCAAATGATATTCTACAATGGAGAACGAAATTACGATGTCGACAATCAAATTGATGAGTCAAGATCCTGACCGTCTAAATCAATTTGATGAGACAAATTTCACAAGAGGCAAGATAAGTTGAAGTTCCTTCTCACGACGTTGAAAATCTTCTACATTCTTGATCCAAAATTGACACCCTTACTGAACCAATGGACGAACATACCGAAGTCGTAAGAATGGAAAGACAAAAGCGTCAAGAGGATAACCTCATATGCCGCGGCCATATTCTTAATGCTCTATCCGACTGATTGTACAATCTCTACACAAATATATCATCGGCAAAAGAAATATAGGATGCTTTGGAAAACAAGTATAAAGCCAAAGAAGAAGATACTAAGAAATTCTTAATATCAAGGTATTTTGACTTCAAACTCCTTGAGACAATTCCCTCCTTCCCCGAGTACATGAGTTACAAGTTCTTGTCAACAAGAAGGCAGTCAAAATTGAA
>CAIGRF010343278.1:7084-21711 GCA_903798235.1 Fraxinus ornus
CACACAAGCAAAGTGATCTACAAAACGAGGAGGAATTTTGTGAAGGCAATGCAGTATTGATGACCTAAACCTAGGGGAAGATTGAATTATTTTTATGGAGTAAAATAGCTCCAATTTTACTTATTTTCCTTTTTTTATGTTGAGGTAAATATTTGATTTATGGGATTTCCAAAAGTAGGGCTTTGAATTTTTTGGATAAGGCCTGCAGATTTGGTTAATCAGTCTTTGGTTATGTATTTTTTGATTTTATGGAAAAAAAATATCTATTTCTGAATGTATTTCCATTTGAGCGTATCTTTTTCTTGTCATTTGTTTTTAGAATATAGTACAATATTATTGTGCATAATATGAATTTTGAGTTTTCTGTTTGTGATTTTGGGTTGGAGATGACAGAGAGAAGCACTTTATTTAATTATTTATCAATTACATAAACATACATCACTAATTATTTAATTAACCAAAAAAATTACATCTTTATTAATAACAAATTAATTCTTAAACAAAACTATTAAATATAAACTAAGCAAACGTGCATTGCACGTTGCTTGCACCTAGTGTATATATATGTATATATACGTGCTTAGGTGGCACACTACATTAGTGAGTAGTTTTTCGCCATCTAAATACGTTGCTTAGCATAAAATTAAGCACGTAGATGTTGATTCGATGGAAGAGAGAAAAATCCAACTTGCTATTATTTATAACGATCAATTCATGCCTAAATGGTCCACCAGTTTGAATTAAAATATTCAAATCAAACATGAGTTAAAATTAATCGCTTCCGACACCATGGGAAAAAAGTTTACTTAAAAATAATGATATTTAGTTGCTCGTTACAATGATTTAGACCATACTTTTAGTAATAATACACGTGCTCTTATCATAATCAAAAGTAAATAAAAAAATAAGTAATAATATCTCTTAAAAGTTAAACACTTTTTACTTAGGGCTTGTTTGCATGTCATTATTTTTCATGAAAAATGGAAAACAAATTCTAACTTCCACTTTTGCCTTATTTGATGCACTTTTTTTTTTTTCCCCATGAAATTCATTTTCTTGATTTGGCTCACATGCTCACATTTTCCTTGATTTTGAGGAAAATCAATTTCCACCGATTTTCCAGCTTTTTTTTTTTTTTTTTTGCAATTGAAAAAAATTATAGACACAATGTTAAAAAATTATCACTTTTATTGATAATTTTCATGCAAAACAAAGCCAAACAAATGATATTCAGTATGATAACTTTTTTTTTTGGCAATCGAAACAAATTCTAGACCCAATAGTAAAAAAAATTATCACTTTAATGGACAATTTTCTTGAAAAACGAAGTCAGACAGACATTAAAGTTTCAACATTCTCTAGATGGAAAATTATACTAATCAAACGGATCATTATAGTAAATTATTTTACTAACTAATTAATTGCCATTGTCCAATCAGAATTTACTCAATTGGAAAGTGTCACTCGACAGCAGCATATCATTACATTCCAAAACAAATAACAATCACTTTCAATAGTGAACTTTTTAAAAAACAAAAAACAAAACAAGAAATTTTTTCTAGTTACTTTTTTTTTTATAGCCAAAATCAAATTTATTTAACCTAAAAATATATAAAAACTTTTTATTTTGTCTCTATTAAAAGTAATATTCAATTAAAGTAACGAGTCAACTCATACTTAACCAGCTTGTCTACATCGCGAAACTGAGCAAGTTGGGCTATTATTTGTTCTACTCGATCAACTTGCTAAGTTGGTATGAAAGTCGAATATTGGAAATTTCGTTGTGGAATTCTGTTTGCTTCAACATATGGAAATAAGGAGAATGACTAGGATGATGTTTGACAAAGTTTAAATTATAATTTAAACTGGTAAAACATACTTTTCACTCACATATTTTTACGATCCACAGTGTATTATTCACTTGTTATCCATACATTTCGTATGACACTAATTTATAAACACTTAAAAGCACGATCAAACAAGCACTTAAAACTTAAAAGTAACTTATTTGAGAAATAAGAAAAATATTTCTCTAGGTAGACAAATGGGTTGTGAAGAGTGGGGACATGTAATCAAGAGTGGAGAGACAAAGTGGAGAAATTAGAGAAACAACACATGCAAATGGATGATAGGTAAAGGCTTTGCCTAAAGGAGACAATAGCAAAAGCAATAAGGCTTATAATTATTTCGATATCACTATCCCACAGCACATGAAAATGACTGAGCGCCTTTAGGACTCCTCGCATGCCCTTTTCATTCAAACAATTATCATATTCCATAAAGCTACACTAATGTAAGCCATGTTTTAGTACACATTTCTTATCCTTTTTACCAAAAAATTCCCTTTTATGTGTACTTCTTTTGAGGAGTTGAGTAAATATTACATAAAACAATTATGTGGCCATCTTGTTCGACGGGATCAGATATTTATTGTAACGTCGGGTACATGAAAGCGTTTCACTTTTTCGTTCAATATGATGTTGATATGCACTTAATAAGTGTTTACCACCTACATTTTCTTTGGTGCGTTCATCCAACTTGTCAATCAACAACTTAGAGATATAGAGGAAGATGAATGGTATCCTAGTTGATTGATGTGGTTGTTTGTACTTTTTTTTTTTCTCTCTCTCTCATTTTTTTTTTCATTTCAACGAGATTGAGATTGTGTTTAGTGTACCATGCCCTGGTTACAACATCGAGAAGAATGTATAATGTATTGGAAGGATGTCTTGACATTGAGAAAGAAGTACGCTTTCAGAGGCGAAATGCCATGTGGAGATACCGTCTATGATCCATGGATATCTGATCCAAAAAATCTCCAAGCTTAGTGGCTAGCTTGCCCTCTTTGAACTTGTCAAACTTAGTGAATTGAAACATTTGGAAGGGAAATCATGAGAGACCCTATTAGTAGTGGCAAGCAAGAACTGATTAGAGTTCGATCGTGAGATCTATTTCCTTGTCTGCATTAAATTACCGTTAGTAAAAGCTATATGATATGTTGAGTTTCACACGATAATTTTTTAACATACATTAATTATTATCGATGTTGAAATCTAATTGGTGAAACTCCTTCAATAATATGATTTGGACTTCAACTAGAATGTGTATAACTGAACTGTTGATTGTTCATTTGATATTTGACTATGTTGAACTTTTGTCTATTGCTAATAAAATCTCAATGATTGATTGTGTGTCTATCGAATTGATGAGTGAAAATCTAATCTCTTAAGCATAATATATTCGAGAAATTTGAGTGCGCGCGACTAGTCCCATCCGGCATTTTGCCTTGGACAAATCTATTAAGAAGAAACTTTATAGGAACACTCGTATTTTTCACATTGGCTTATTATTTGCATGGTTTGAAGCTTAACAAAATCTTATTATTATTATTATTATTATTTTTTTTTTATTTTTTTTTAGCATAAAATGCAACTATCATGAGAGAGACCCGTTTCATATTAGCCGGGCCTACACAGCACATGCACCCCAAGTCCATCTAAAAGTTTCAGACACTTGGACCCATTTTGGTCTAAAAAATATCTCCAATATAACCTAAATTTTATTGATTAAATATATCTATATATATTTCATGAAGAACAACAATGTCGCTCTTAATTTTAACAACTGTGTCATTCAAATGAAGTTGGTCAAATTTTATAAAAGGTTTAGTTTTTCTATCTTATTCGAAATTGATATTCAGATAAGATGAGTAAAGTCTGATCCAACAAGTGATATCAAGTCACGGTCAACATTCGAGCCATGAGAGTGTCATGTCGAGTGAGGAATTGTTAGGGAGCAACAATATGACTCTTAAACTCAAGAATGAAATTTGCCAACTGATTTTCAAATGAGACAGTTATAGCTCGATCCAACATTTTCAGCTCCCGTTTGGCCCCCATTTTTTTCATTACATTACATCGATTTTTTCTCTCTCTTCATTTCAACCACACATTCATCAAATAAAATAATATTACACACAAATCTAAAACTTTTCATTACTTTTCTACCACACATTCTCCCATCAATCACTATTCCAAAAATTTTCAACACCCCAAAATGGAGGCCAAACAGGGGCTCAATGCTATATTTTTGCCATATATAATAGTTTAGATAATCTTTTATGCAAGCAATATTCTTGTCATCAACTGTATAATATTGACTATGATATTATGTGCCACACTTTATAAAATAAATATTAGTCGTTTATAGTACTCATTCGTAGAGTATGTATCAAAGTGCACTTTTTTCTTTCAATTCATAAACACAGATATCCAGTATATGAATGGAAATATTTCCGAAACTTACACGTAATGATTTAGACGTTATTTTATCGAGAATTTGAGTGGTTCGAGGATAAAAATAAATTTAAAAAAGAATGTTTGTAGCTATAAAATTGCATAGGTCCAATGCTCTAAACAAAATGGAGGAATAAAAGCCTCAAAATTTGTACATTTCTTAATTTCTAGATTGGGTAAATGAAATCTGAACACGACAAATCTAATTGTCTCCCAATTCAAGAATTTTGTCAAATTTTAGTGACAAATGACACCTTTAAGGTAGACATTTTTATTGGGAACCAATTCTAGAATATTTTTTTTGTGGGTCATCAATAATTAACAAGGGCCAAAATGATATTTTTACACTTAAAACACGTAACTAAATCGAATAAAAGCAGAGATATAGAGTCCAAGTAGCTCGAGGAATAACGGTACAATGGATCGATATAAATGTTTTTTTTTATAACTGTGGATGTCTGGATCAACTTGCATGCACTTCGACTAATCCCACATGACCCTGAAGTTTACGGTCGGATACTCACCTCAGTGGCTCTGAGGGGACTCGAACTGGTGATTATTGAGGAGCAAACTCAAGGTCTGACCCATTGAGCAACCCCTCAGGGTTAATGGATCGACATAAATGTGGCGTCGTATTAACTATCAAGCCAACTCGTAAATTATGATTTATGACTAAATTGAAAAAATGAGGATACTAGACGACCCAAATGTCTTTTGTGTATGAAAAAGACACGACTTTGGATTAGATCAATGCGTATGATGATAACTATTTGGTTCCTGTCTAGAAAATGACATTTTACAATTTTTGTGATTTTTAGCCTTTTCTTTTGCATATTTTTCCTCTCTCTCTCTCTCTCTCTCTCTCTCTCTCTCTCTCTCGTGCTTTACTTAAAAGTAACAAGATTATCTTTCCCTCAAATATCCCTCTCCAACCCAACTTTTACAAGGTTGGTTTGATTAGGGTGCATGACATCTCTTATGGAATACTTTTCCATTAAGATATCTAATATAAATATTTCTAAATAAACGATGAATTTGAAAATAGAGGGGTTCTATGTAATTTTCACGAGTCTTAGGAGAAGTTTATGTAGCGTATAGATTCTTTAAAATCCATTTATCTTTAAACTTATTTCAATCACACACATTTCGAAAAAAATAATTTTGTATGTTGGCTCATAATTTTCATACATTCTCAAAAAAAGTAAAAAGAAAAAAAAAATCACTTTTTATATTGTCTAACTATTTACATTAAGCTGCCCGTAATTTGTTATAGTGTATTCTTAAACTAACATAATTGATTTCCTAAGTATCGATACTTAGTTTATGCTAAAAACTCGAGTGATATGACACACTACAATAGGTGTTGAGAGATAATGGTGGGTTACAAAATTGAATACACATAATTGGTTACAACAAGTAGCATGACATGTCATCAGTGTTGAGCATAATCTAAGCATTGATGCTAAAAAGATCAATTCCGCTTAAACTAATATACCCCAATAAGATCTTTTATTACTTTTTAATTGAATAGTTGTCTCTCACTTTAGCGTTAAGTATTTTTTTGGGAAGAAGAAAGCATCATATTGAGTTCACTAAGGGCATATCCAATGAAGACACCATTGCACCAAAATGCACCAAATTTTGGTGCAAATGTGTCTCCAATGGAACACCATCTTTGTTATATAATTTTTAATACAATTATTATTATTATTTGCATTTAAATTAAATTTGAAATGTTAAAAATAATAATTACCGAATTAATTAAAATAAGAATAAAAAAATTTAAAATATAACCATGATATTTCGACTTCATATTTAGTAATTTAATATGTTTTATTTGTACTATGTTTTAATAATATATTTAATAATGAATTTAATATTTTCCTTAATTTAACGTAATTATTTATTTATTAATTTATACATTTCTAAAATAAATAAATAAATAATATTCCGAATAAATAAATTACTAAGAATAAAATAAGAAGAAGGAAATGATTATACACTGTTCATTTGGTGTAAGTTTTGGTGTAATGATTGGAGATAAATTTTAATTTGGTACTCACTTTTCCTGTGGTACAATCTTTTTCAGCGAATCAGTGTACTCACATCTTCATCATCGTGGTCATGGTCAAACTTAGCATTTGAATTACACTTCGGTTGGATAAACAATCCATTTTAGACGCTTTAAAGACCATGTTTGGTGTGACTTAGATTAGAAAATAAGTTCTAAGTGTGTAGTTTATTTTAGCTTATTTTGAACATGGATGAGTCCACATTAAAAAAATAAGTCACATAAGCATAAGTCAGACAGAACATATTCAAAGTGACATAAGATAGGGTCCGAAGGGAATGATTCGCTTTTTGCACTCCTTGGCATGCGGCCGGTAAATGTTTTCAACTTTCTTTTAATTATTAATAATAGAGGAAAAGTTATTAAAAGAAAAAAACTTAGAATTCGAATTGAGCGATTCAAGGAGGTTGAGTGCAGCCTATGCATATGACAAGGTCATATAAATAAAAAAAAAAAAAATATTATATTTGTTGATCTCTTAATCCGACGAGATCTAAATGTCAATAGATTTCAACTCGTATTCCATCCACATGTATGTTACTTGTGCACTAACAATCATGCCAGACTGCATGGATCGTAGCTTCGACGGAGTACGATGGTCATGTGTACTCCAGCGATCAAATCAGGCGTGAAAAATATTGAGAGTGGAAGAGACACAACGAAAACAAGTATATTGTTGCCATGTTTGAAATTATGCTTATTGTGCAAGAATTACCAGATATTAAACTTACCTTCGAAGGAGATGACTTGGTATTATAGGTGTAGAAGAGGTCCTTCAGAATATATCAATTGTTTATACCAATCACAATCTAGAGAGTTAATATCAGGAATTCCAATCGCCTCATTTGCTTGTACTATTAGGTATAAGGCGGTATCAAGTTTGGCAAGGGTGTTTCTTCATGTTTGAAATACCTAGAGGCAGTGCCTTGGACTAAGGAAGAAGTGAAGAAGCTGAGAATTTTGTTTCGATTGAACTATTTCTTTCTTTTGTTTCTTGCTTACATGTGCAGGTCAAAAATTTGGGCTTTGGTGGTTTGACATCGTCACATGTATTCTTTTATAAATGCACCATTTTCAATCTTCGAGGTCTATTATTCTAAGTTTTTTATTCATATGAGTGGATTTGTCAATAAATCCATAAATAATTTGGATATATAGACATATTATTATTAGTCTATGTGTGCTTCATTTTTGTATTCAGGTATGGATTTTTTAGATATAATTAATCATACTTCTTTTTTTAGCAACAATTGATGTAGCTTTACTCTAGCATCTTTTGCTTTCATCTATAATTTAAATGTTAACTACTTGTCTAACAACGATAGTTATTACTTGAATTGATAGTGTTGGTTAAATTTTTTTTGCTTTACATTATTTTTACAATCTAATAAGTTGTATCACTTTGTTAATTTTCAGATTCAAATGTATCATTGGTTTGGCAGATATCTTCTCCAAACAAGTTAAAAATTTTCTTTATTTATGGCATTTTCAAGCATATATTGCTATTAGTATTTGATTTGAAGTCAAAATATAATTAGATTTCCTTATTAAACGGCAACACTTCTACAAGACAATATTGATGTATGTTTTGGAATTTATTATTGGTTTGGTTATTGTTGTTCATACTTTAGTCCAAAAAATAATTCTATTGAATATTTACATTTAACAATTAACGAATTATGAATGTTATTTAGCCCCCGTTTGATATCCATTAATTTTTCATTCTCATTCTTCATTTCAATCACATATTCTCCAAATAAAATAATATTACACACAAATCAAAAAAATTTCATCACTTTTCCACCACACATTCTCACATCAATCGCTATTTCAAAAAATTTCTTTTCCTCAAAATTGGTTTCAAACAGGGGCAGTAATCCCTGTTTGACACCCATTAATTTCTCATTCTCATTTTCATTCTTCATTTCAACCACACATTCTCCAAATAAAATAATATTACACACAAATCAAAAACTTTTCATCACTTTTCCACCACACATTCTCATATCAATCACTATTCCAAAATTTCTATTCTCTTTAAAATGGGTTTCAAACAGGGGCTTAATATGTATACATTACAATAAAAAATGTTACTGAAAATAATATATTATATTTAATAAATGCTTTAAATATTAAAAAATTATGATGGAAAAAGAATGCTATGAAGTTATAATCACAACGAATGTTATTAAAGTCAAAATTGTAACAGAAAAAATGCTATCAAATTAAAAATGATTGTATGAAAAGAATGCCATGTAAAATTTTTTTTATAGCATTCAAAAAAAGTTATAATAAAAGTACGACTTTTAATAATACCACCTACAATAACATTTCGAAAAATGTTATAAAACTTGATAGATAGTATTCTTTGCAAGCTATCTTAAAAGCAAAGATTATACCATGCACAACCTCTTAAAAGTTAAAATGACATGAATAGATACCATTCACAATAATCAAACAAACCAGAAAAGTTGGCTTGGAGAGGGAAATTTGAGAGAAAGATGACCTCGTTACTTTTTAAGTGAAGCAGTAAAGATAAAGAGAAATGAAAAAAGGAAGCTAAAAAACCCAAAAAGCTGTAAAAGGTCATTTTCAGTGAGGGATGGTGGTGGAATTTTTGGAGTATCTGTCCCTCTATACCCCACCCCCACACCCTCAAGTCATAACTCATAACCAAGTGTTATCACTAAGAAGTTGAAACTAAAAAAAAAATCTTGGAGAGAGAACCCAATGGGGAAGGAATTTAGATTGAAGAAAACTTGAACAAAGTAGGCAATATTAGTTAAAGAAAGATAGAGAATTGGTGGTGTTCTCTGGTTCTGTTATTAGTGTTTGTGTAGACTGCACAAAAAACAGCAGGTGCAGAGGCCATTGATGAGATCACAGAAATCTTTAATCTCCTTTCTGACCAAACACTGCCAATTGAAAAAAAATTGTCCTCTTGTTTCTTGGTTCAAAACCCATCTCATTGACTAAACAAAAAATTATAGTGTACTGGAGGAGAAGAGGGATTCTTGATTTTAACCTAGTAAATCAAGAATTCTCTTTATATTCAGTACAGATTACAGTAATAGATAGAGTACGTACTGTTAGCCTATTATTAAAAGCTGTGTAAAAGTGAAAAAGCAGTATGAAGAAGATGGGTTAGGCTGAAAATTTAGATTGTTATAGGCTTTTTGGTGTGGGGAGTGCTCTCTCTGTTTAAAGTGATGGAATTTGGAAGGTTGAATGGCAGAGACTTTTGGGGTAAGCAGATATTACAGAAACAGAGCAATAAGAAAGAGGAGAAGAGTGAGAAGCAGCAGCAGCAGCAAAAGAAAGCCACTCATTGAAAATAAGCAAAAGTTGTTTAAAAAAGAAGCTGGAACAGGAAAAAAACAAGGGTCTGAGTCTGGATCCTCTGAGGAATCCTCATCTTTATCCGAACCAGAACCACACATCCCAAGCTGTTAGATTCTCAAGAAATGTAGAAGAACAGGAAGAGGAAAAAGACCAGCGCCGCCGCCACCAGGAGGAGGAGGAAGAACAAGCACAACCAGTAGCGCCGCTGTCCTATGGTAATCAACACCAACATCTCCATCATTCTGTAGAATTTTTCCAACAAAAACAGCCGTCAGTCTTTGTTAGTTTAGAAGAAATAGCATTGCAGCAACAACCGCAGCCAACGAATAAACGTTCATACCATCCTTCGTCTTCATCATCACTGGAGCCGGCCGGAGAACATGCAAGATTGTCTGAGAAAATGGGGGAAAATTCTCATCACCGCCAAATGTTGTCAAGATTGAGAAACACAGGCGGCGAGATAGTGGAAGTTCAAGGCGGTCATATTATAAGGTCCACAGGACGAAAAGATCGGCACAGTAAAGTCTGTACCTCTAAAGGACCAAGGGACCGCCGTGTTCGCCTCGCTGCTCATACTGCTATTCAGTTCTATGATGTACAGGACCGCCTTGGTTTTGACCGCCCGAGCAAGGCGGTGGATTGGCTTATAAAGAAGGCCCAGGCAGCCATTGACGAGCTGGCGCAACTGCCGGCCTGGAAACCCACCACTGGTTCGTCAGTAGATGCGACTTTTGAGCAAGATGCACAGGAACTTTTTGACGAGAACCACCAGCAACAATCACAGCGCCAGATGGACACTAATATTGCAGGGCCTTCGAGTAAAAGGGCAATGACAATGCTGGGAGGTGAAAGTGAGCAACAAGGCTTGCACCAGAGGGATAATGTGAATCCGAACTCGAAATTGAACGTGAACTTTCTGCCCCCTTCGTTGGACTCCGATGCTATTGCGGATACTATCAAGTCCTTCTTCCCGATGGGTGCTTCGGCCGAGGCCAGTTCCTCAGCTATGCAGTTTCAGAACTTTGGAACTTCTGATTTGCTGTCAAGAACCAATAGCCAGAGCCAAGATCTAAGGCTCTCTTTGCAGTCATTTCAAGATCCAATTTTGCTCCACCACCATAACCAACAACAGCCTCAGCAGCATCAAAACCCCATTCACCACAATGAACAAACACAAGTCCTACTAAGTGGCACTCCGTTGGGGTTTGATGGCACTGCTGGCTGGACCGAACAACACCAGGAGATGTCTGAAATCAGCCGGTTCCAGAGACTTGCAGCTTGGAATGCCGGTGGAGACACTGCGACTGGGAGTGGTGGAGCAGCTATATACTCGTTTAATTCTCCATCAGTGCCTCAGCCACTGTTGCAGCAGCTGTTAGTCCAAAACCAGTTTCTTTCTCAGAGGGGACCCCTTCAGTCCAGTAATTCACCTTCGATTCGTGCTTGGATGGACCCATCCGCCAGCTCTATTGCTACGGCTGATCATAGCCAACATCAGCAGAACCATCCTGCAGTGTTTCCCATTTATCCATCTTTGCTTCCTGGCATTGGATTTGCCTCAGGAGTGGGAGGATTCTCTGGGTTTCATATGCCTGCACGAATTCGGGGTGATGAAGAGGAGCACGATGGTTATTCCGACAAGCCATCCTCTGCTTCCTCTGATTCTCGCCATTGAGTTAAACTCACAAAACAGAGAATGCTCTCTTGCATTGACAGGTAAAATACACTTAATCCCATTTTTCAGTTTTTTCAGTGTTAACTTGTTTTTCTGCCAATTTTTAGTCAAGAATAATGTATGCTGTTACATTGGAATGAATTTTCAGGAATTTATCAATTTGCCAATGGGAGAATACAATCTATCATAGTTTTTGCTGCTCCTGGTTCTGAAGAACCAAAGGGGAGGTACTTTGGTGAGTTAAATCCGATGGCCACGGCCGTGGGAAGAAGAATTCTGAGGGCCTTTTCAGATTTTTCAATCCCGGTTTGCTATTCTACTTAGTTATCTAATGCTAGTGCTTAGTTTCATGTTTTTACTGTCTGAGTGAGCTAGTAGCTCAACTTTGTTTCAAGCCGTTCTATTACTTTCTTTTTTTGTTGTTAGACTTGTTCTGCCGCTACTGTCTGTTTGTTTTGTTCCTACTCTTCTATGAATTATCAGGCAATGAATTTAGGATTTTAAGGAAGATGTGTTTTTCATGAAATAAAACTTCATATCTACTTCATTTGGACCAAACCTGGTTGTCAAATTGGGTGTTATTTTGCGGTGGCATTACTGATTTTAGCTGTTTGTTGCTTTCTTGAATTAATGAGAGGAACAATAAATTGTGTTGTCTCCTTTGTTTTGGAAATGGTCAATTCGAGAATATTGTGATTTATTGATTGTCTGCCTGCCTTCTTATAAATGTTACAGTTCATACCTTCATCAAATTTCTTAGGCCAGCAAAAAAAATAGAAAGAACTACCGATCTCTTTTGTCCATCCCTGCTTGTACTTGTGGGGGAGCATTGTGATAGAAGTCATTTTCCATGAAAATTAGGGCTGTTTCCTAAGAACTATTCATCTTTCGATGTCACTTATCTTTATTAGGGAGCCATTTCAAGCATCTTAAATCTTACCTACTGATGCCTACTCATTATTTTTGTGATAGCTGTTATTCTTATCAAACCGATTTAGCTTAGCGTCATAACTAGGCTTGAGCAGTCCTGATTGGGTCGGTCTCCATTCATTTCGAGGTCTTTTCTTAAGATTGTTGTGAAAGGGCAAATAATTAAGTTTGAGAACGACTTTTAACTCTTGTTACTAGATGCAGTATAAGTTACCATACTTGAAAGTTGGCTTGAATTTTGCTTATGAAAGCTCCATTGACCTTGACCTAATCAAATGGTACGTTTGGTTGGGAGGGTTTGGATAGCACTTGTTGGTATCGAGGAAGAATAAGAAGCTTAAATCTATTCACTACACTACCAAACGTGTACTAAACTGAGTAAGGTTAAACGACCTAAAAGTCTGTTGAAGTCTGCTCATCTGAACTCGAAGTTGCCCAAACTTACTTTTCAATGACTTATCTTTAAACATGTTTGCATAAATTACTTATTTCCTTGGAAGTAAAAGAATTTACTTATCCATTAATTCCTCTAACTATGATACTTGGCCATCAAATACTGGTCCCTACCCAGCAAATCTTGAGTCTCTTTAAAAGTTGGTATAGCTGGAAAGTGTTCTACACCTTTGGAAAAATATAAAGAAAAGCATTTTGTTTATATCGGGATGGTGACAAGTGCTTGATGGTTGTTGGTACTTATTAATGGCTGATGAGTATCATCTCAAAGGGAAAGAATAAGTTCAGTTTCTAGTCATTTTTACATTGCCATAACTCATGACGGAAGGTCTAAAACTGGGAAGTCTCTTGAATGCCATTTATAGTGACAGTGATGAAGAAAGTAGAATCCCAGTTCAGAAGAAGACAAGATCCATGAGTAACAACCCTGTCGAAGGGTATGTTTGAGTCGAACCATCTCGTCTAAAACTAGTGAATGGTAAACTAAGCAATCCTTACCTATAAAATGGTTTCTGATATTGCCAGATGTTAAAAGTAAGTAATTTCTTGTTTGAAGAAATCCAAACAACTTATGGCAGAAGTATATTTCATGACTTAGTCATTGATCTCAATCCCTCGACATTACAATTGTAATTCGCAACTCTTCTTTAATCTTGTTCTATCTGTTATAATGATGTGATGGCAATCGTGTCACTCTTTACCGAAACTTGTATTTAAAGTCAACATCCACCTAAAGTATGCAATAGAATTAGACAAAGTTTAATAAAAAGATGGTCCCAGCAGGCTCGAACCCGCGACCTTCGGCTCATAAGACCAACGCTCTAACCAACTGAGCTACGGGACCTCGGGAGAAGAGCAAACAAACATTTCTTTATATAACAACACTTAATTATAGATTTATGAATCATGATAAATTTAAAGTTTCCAATACATAAATCAGACTTTTAATTATCATCATTTCAAAACTAAGGATAGATGTTTTAAATTTCAAAAATCAAGTTTTTATTAAAATTTAGTTATGAATGAATGAATTAATTATATGTTTTATTAATAAATATATAAAGGTCGCTGATCATGCAATTTAGTCACAATTCAAAAATCTTAAGGTCACGATTCAAAAATTTTATAGGTCACAATTCGTTCATCGGTCACAAATTAAAAATTTAAAAGTTATAATTTGTTCATCGGTCACAAATCAAAAAATTTATAAGTTACAATTTATTTTATGGTCACAGAACATCAAATTATAGGTCATAGATTACTTTTATTAGTCACAAATTAATAAATTTGAAAGTCAACAGTATTTATTGGTCACAATCAACCAAGTCCCTTGTGACCACAACCACACTGTTGCAACAGCCCAAACCACCACCGCCACCCTCACCTCGTCACCTCCACAGCACAACCACCAAATTAGAACGCAGAGAACCATCGTTACGACCAAATCCATCACCACCAACAGTAGATCCACCATCAGTAGCCCGATCCACCGCCACCCATTGACTTAAAAAACTTTCAAACTACCAATAAAAACTTCGTTTTCTATAAATTAATACCTTCACCTGTACATCAAACCGAAAAACCTCAATTCGAAACTCGAAGTCATACATAAAATCTTCATTGAATTTAAAATAACTAAACTTCAAATGCAATACATGATCAACATATAAAGACTAACATGAAGTATATTTAATAATTCAACAAATTATTGAAAAAATACTAATTAAAAAAAAATTCTCCAATGTAACCTGACCAGTGTACATCAAGAGTTTATCCGGCACAATGGGAGTGAAGAGAGCTTTTATGAGGATTTACAGTTAGTGTGTGACTATATTGGTTAGTACTCTCTCTCTCTCTCTCT
>CAIGRF010343333.1:6223-19830 GCA_903798235.1 Fraxinus ornus
TTGTCCTATTTATCGCCCCATTTATTTTTTCTTTTTATTTTTTATTTATTTTAATTTTTGCTTTTATTTTTTTATGACTTTAGTTAGTAAATATTATTACATTTTTACTACTTTGTTAAAAACAACTTATATTCTCTTTAAAAATGATGATAAATTTATCATATTTGTTTTCGATAAAAAAAATTAAGTTTGAAATTAATTTTAAACGGGGCGGTGACTAGGGATGGCAAAAAAATTCGACAAATTCGATACCCGCGGGGCCCCGCCCGGCCCCGTATGGGGCGTGAATTACCCGCTTAATCGGGTATTCGGGGCGGGGAATGTTGCCCTGAAACGGGTTCGGGGCGGGGACGGGTAACGGGCGCCGCCTTCGCCCTCGCCCCGTTTAATATTTTTTTATTTTTTTTTAGAATTATATACTTTAAATGAAAAATTTTATTAGTCTTAATAAAAAATGGGAACTAAAATTATTTGTCTAAATCTAATAAATGGGGGAAATAAATTTTTTTTATCAAGACATTAAAAAAAAAAATTTAAACGGGGCGGTAAACAGGGCAAGGGCCCCGCCTCGCCCCGCCTTAAACGGGTAACGAGGCGGGGAATTTCTTGGCGAGTCGGGGTGCCCCGCCCCCAACTCGCTCCGTTGCCATCCCTAGCGGTGACTATATTTTCCGTACCCGCCCCGTACCTGTTTCGGGGTAATGACCATTGCCCCGTTTACTCGGTTAGGCAGGTAATCCCCGCCACATTTGGGACGGGATCCCACGAGTATCGGGTTAAACGGGTTTTTTTGTCATTCATATATTCAACTTACACTTTAAATGGTTTTTATGGGATTTATTCTCTCAATTAAAAAGTTTCTAAAAATTAAGATTTATTCGATTAAAATTTTTTAAAAAAATTTCTATAAGTTCAAGTATTCAAATTTTAATAATTTTTAGAGATTTTTATAAAAGTTTTCATTATACTAACTTTTAAGCAGAAAGTATTAAAATAAAATTTCAAGATTTGTCTTTCATTAATCACAAGATTTTGAGAAAAAAAATTCAATATTTCTTTTCTATGAATTATGATTGAAATTTATTTTTATCTATTGATTATATTAGTTTCTATTTTTCTTTTTATCTCTCTAACTATTTATTTTTATTTTCTATAAAAAATTAAATTGTATTCTAATAACCTTTTCTTTTTGTGAAAATATACATATTTAGAATGTGTTTGAGCCACATTATTTTGGAAGAATGTATTCTAGAATAGTAGATTGATGGAGAATGCATGGTTGAAAAAGAAGGACAAGTTATTAATGTGATGAAAAATATTATTTTATTGAAAAATGTGTGTTTAAAAATGAGTAGAAGAATGAAAATGAAAATTTTAATGTGTATCAAACATGAGCTTAATTGACAATATTTTAAATTCTACATTTATACATATTCATCCTCATCTAGGTATTGTTAAGGTCGAACCCGCATAACTTTCAGAATGAAACAAGGATCTCGTCAAATCTAGATGAATATTGAAGATTAATTTCATCAAAAATTAAATTATAGCCATGCATAAAGTGCAAGACAAAATTAAGTCCCTATCTGACTTTCAATATTTAAAAATTAGTTTTTCTACATATTCATTTTTAACAATACATTCACATAATAAAATATTTTACACGTAAATAAAAAAAAAANCATGGTGCAAGTCGGATGGTTGAAGGTTGATGCAACTTTTGCACCATGGGTGGAGGACTCCAGCAACCACCTTTAAGGCAACCGTTGACACCATAGGGGACGACATTGTAAAGTTTCAACTTTTCTTTCTCCATTGTTTCAATTTAAATTTTGATGTGATGGTGGCGTGTTGATTTTAAAAGTTATCGTCCATTCAATTTTTACAAGTTGTTTACCCCTGATTTTTATAAATTAAATCTAGATTTTAATTTAAATCAAAGTCAACAATGAGTTTTGATCATATATTTTATAGGATCCACCACTTTTATACCACACATTTCATCAATTTTTATCAAAAACTACTTTAAATTCGATTTTAATCCTTACCAAACAAGGGCTTAGTCTAATAATTGGCATAAAAGAATTAATTTCCATTACAAGGTTTGTTAATGGGCTTTAGTGAATTTGGGTAAAATATTTACGTAAAGTTGGGCCACACTATTTTATCTTTCTTGGGCCTCATGGATGTCCAAATGATTTTGGGCTCTGTTTCTAAAGGTTCATGGCTTATAAGCTTTATTGGACTAGGCTTTCTTGCTTATTTTCTTTTTGAATGTCATTTATTCTAAGTGGAAATTACATAAAAACGGGTGAATAAAGATCCAATTTCATAAAATTAGGGTTGAAGTTTATTTGTTCAATTTTTAGGTTTTTATCATTTTAATTAAATATTAAATTTTTTAACTAATTGACGCGCGTATCCTATAAATCTAGTGTTTCAAATTTGATAATATCTCAACTTTCATTTTCATTCAAACCCTATTTTTCTCGAGCACTATCTCCTCTCCACATTCTTCCCGCCCAATCTCTATTATTTTTCCAAAATGAACTGTCATAAATCTCCAAAATCAACCTCCGGTGCATTCCATTTTGTCTACAATGTGAGAGCTATCCAACCGGGCAGCGAATAGTAATGGCGAAAATGAAGGCTAAAAATAAAAGGAAGAAGGAGGTGCAAACGCCAGATATAACAAAAAAAAAAAGGAAAACAATGGAAAGTCCCAAGAAAACTCCGGTAACAAGGCAAAAATCGCATGGGTCAAGTAAAAAAAGTCTGGTAAGAAGGTATTTTCAATATTTTTGTTTGTTTATTTCATTTGTGATCTTTTATTTGTTTGAGAAGTAGTATTGAAGGAAATGTGTGGGGGTTTCTATTTTGAAAGTGTAGTTATAATTTACACAATAATTCATGGCATACAATAGTGCCGTATGTGACGAAGAGTATAATGGATCTATGACCTATTTCCAACTTGTCATTGGATATGTAATGAAGATTATAATAGGTCTATGACCTAATTCCATCACATAATATACGATGATACGTTTATGTGACCCGATTGTATTTTGTAATTTGTGGTTGTGACGTTAGATGGCATGAGTATACATGTATCTGTGACCTCTTTTAGATTTTATCTGATACTATATACGTCTGTATCATGATTTTGTAATTTTTTTTCAATATGTGACCTATTTGAAAATTATTCTATGTGAATTATTTTACAGTTTTGTCTACAATTATTTGCATCTATGACCTCGTTTATTCTAATAATCCTTCATAGATTTGATTTTATCTTTGCATCTATGGACCTATTCAATTTGCATCTGTGACATGACATAAACACGTGCTACATGTGTGAAAATTCATAATAACACAACATAAAATGGCTTCTTAGAAAAATCATCACGTCTATGACAAAGGGCGTTATCACGAACTTGAAGAAATATCTGAGCAAAGCCCAAAGAAGTATACCTGGGAAACAGTGATGTATATACACTTGAAAATAGTCCTTCAAGTTTGAAGAAAAAATATTTCACTTAACTGAATGTTGTGACACATGAAGATGTGAGGGATGCATTTATATTAGCTTGCCAACTTTCAGACCAAGACGTTGTTGAAGTCCTTACAGATCAAGATGTCACAATGCTTGGAGCTTTGTATTTCATTACATCTTACATGTTCCCAGAGATTACAAGAAGGTTGTTGATCATTATTTATTTGTACTTGTTCAAGATTTTTCTATAATGGATATGTTTCCTTGGGGAAAGATCCTTTTTAATACTACTTTGAATGCATTGAGAGATGGCATGAGTAAGAGGCCAAGCCATTACAGGCTAAGAGGTCTATTAATAGCCTTTCAAGTGTGGATATACGAGACGATTCTTAGTCTTGCTAGAACTATTTTCACAATGATGTCCAACACCCATCCTCAAATAAAGAACTGGATGGCAGATGAGCACACATCCGCTGCTAAACTTCAAGTAATTGAATACTTCTCAAACCCTGATGTAATCATTTCAAATATATTGAATTAATAGCATAGTAAGTTGTTTATCGTTAGCAATATTTTTTTCTAATAATTTTATTGTAAAGCGGATTCAAATATGTGACCTGGAGCCCTCGGATAATGAATAGGATGTAGTACATTAAACCAGTTCAACTAGAAGTTACACACGATGGCCGGAGAAAGAAGAGAACGATGGAAAGTTCAGTTCACAGTGTGGGAACAAGTGGAGAAAAAGGATAATCTGGTATAAAAAGTCTACATCGATTATCATGATCATCGATGTTAGTACTGGTCATGCTGTTGTTGATGAAGATGATGATGACTTTGTTGATCCTCCACCGAGGTGGCAGAAGACATATGTCTATGTAAATTCTCCAGTAGATGAGGGTCCATCAGCTGAACCTCATGATGCGCAGGAACCTCAGTCAGATGTCCCAACGCCGGATGACGTAAGTTGTTATTGAGTTTAATAACATCTAAGTACTAATTTGAATCTGATTTCTATCATAGCTCACATGTCATGTAAATTAACGGAAGTCATAGATATGTGTGCACATGTCACATGTTCTTTTACATAAGTCACCGATAATACTTTTCCAATGGTTATATATGTCACCATAATCAAGTCACATATATTAATGGACACAACACATGTTCACTTGCATTAGCAAAGTAATGTCTGACAACTATCACATTTTATAATTTCAGTGTTACTGATTTATTTTACACACTTTAAGGGCAGTTGACGATTTGAGAAAAGAATTGGCGGTGCAAATATCTAAACTACTTTTGAAGAACAAAGTTTTAAACGTTTAGATGGTTGAGATGAGGTCACATATGTCTTCTATACAGGGTGAACAGATACGAAAGATGAATGTGATTATCCAAATGCATAATGGAATCACTACATGATAGACATTAAGAGAAACATGCAGTTCCTAACCGAATTGTATATGGAATGATTTCTAGTATGATGGAAGAGATTTTGAAAAAATTCAGTGATAGATCCAAAGATGAAGAAGGTAATGTAGTTAAAGAGTCTGAGAAGCCTGATGAAGTAAGTATGACTTAGTTATGTCATTTTTTAATGATAGACAGTTTCATTGTAAATATGATATTTGCTCTAATTTGAGGCTAAAGACATGAGCCCGAATTTGGACAGGAAAGGTAAGAGTAAGATAGTTCCTGATGATGATCATGAGATCCAATTCAGTATTCAACCTCCTTCGTTTGATTTGGGTCTCGAATTTACACAACCTGATCCACCTACTCGGTTCGTATCCAAAAAAATTAGTAACAGGCTGACTCTGTCATAGTTATCGTTGTTCAGGATAAAGAATGAGAGAGAGAGAGAGAGAGAGAGGTATACTATAATCCAGTGATTTACAAAAGCTTTGTATACTCCATGCAGATTACAGATGTTAATTGCTATTAGGTCACAGGTGTAATAGTAGACCAATAATCTGTGATATTTACTATTACAACAATATGCAAGTATTCCTGGTGTTTCAACCAAGTCCAGAATTACCAATTAAGAGAGTTTCCAGACCAGCGAGGATACTACAATCTCCATTTATCGCTGGTGAAGGAAAAGTAGTCAAACAGTTAGACAATGTTTTGGTATTTGAACATTATAATCGCCATGCTGAAAACGCCGACATTGCTTCATTTCAGAGTTGGTTCCAGCTAGGCTACAAACCGAAAAATAAGTAAATTTAATTTCTTTTCCTGAAAGTTGTTTAATAACTTATTGTAAAACATTTCTTATGGTTCATATTACATTTACAGGAAAAAGTTTAATGATGCTAATGATCGTATCAGTCCCCCATTTCGATTTGGTTCGTTCAAAGTTTGATATAAAACATGGTTTTATGAGTTTATGAATTCTGAGTCCTCATTGAGCAGCACAATATAATGATCGTATCAGTTCACCATTTCAATAGGTCACAGATCATTTTTCAATTCAAATTAAGTCTTGAATTTCGATCAAAGTTCTTTTAAATTGGTCACAGCTACTATGTAAACTCGAATAGTTTATTGATGTTGGGTTACAAATTAACAATTCAGGTCACAACTTATACTTTCATAGGACACATATCTTCTTGAATAGTATTTCATAAATAATCTTTTTGTTTATATTATTACAGCAGATCGATGTGTGTTTCTACTACATCCGCCAGTTGGCAAGAGACGGGAAAAAGTCAAATTGAAAGCAATAACGACAGACTCATGGTTCCAGATGAAGCTAAAAAACATATACCCCAAATTCGAGCAAGATCCTATTGTATTGCTGTCAGAGTACAGTTTGATAGATGTTACAAATGGTAGTTTGCCTTTAAGCTTTCCTTGGGCCAATGTGGAGTTTGTTTTTAAGCTAATTATACTAACGAACAAGGCACACTGGATGCTTGCTTTCCTTGAATTCAGTACGCACACACTGCACATGTTCAATTCTGCTGGGAAAACCTACTATGACTTCCTTGTTTGTATTGGTATTAAACCATTTGTCAAAATTATTCCTTATCTATTGAATTCAGTTGGACTTTTGAAAAAACATATAGACAGAGAAGATTATATGGAGTTAAGGTTAATAGTTGACAGTAGACTTTCTCAACAGAAGAACGGATAAGTCTGTGAACACTTATCTCATTTTAAAATCATTTGATTATGTTCCATACCTAATACATTACAATATGTTATTGTTCGACCATGATTGTGGTATCTTTACAATCAATTATGTTGAGTATTTGCTACATGACGATAAGGATTCTATGCCATTGAAATTTGATGCAGGAAGAACTAGGGTCGACATTGCGCTACGACTGTATAAACATCAAGGCATATACAAGCGTACAAATATGGGAAAGCATAAAAAAGGGGAGGAGATTGTCATTAAGTGTGGCTAGAAATATATTTTAAATTCAAAATGATGAACATATTTTGTTCTAAATGTTGGCCTCTTTTCTATTTCTTTTGCAGTAGTTTTTGTGGATGGAACTAGTTTTACATTGAATATTAGATAACTGTTTACATCAGTATTCGATAAATTTTGGTGTCATTTTCATTTGAGCAGGTAATGATCCAAATTGTTGAGATGTCAAATGACTGTTGACAATGTTTAATCCGTTAAATAATTATATTTATATATACAAGTCACGGTCTATAATACATGCTTGCCATTAGGTCACATAACATACTAGTTATGCACTAGGCAGGTCACAGAGGATACTACAAGTCACATAATGTTATATCAAGTCACAAATAACGCTAGTTCACTGATTGTGATCATATAGTCAATATTTAATGTGTTGAATAATTATATTTATATATACAAGTCACAGTCTATAATACATGGTTATTCATGATTGTTATTAGATCACTTATCATACTAGTTACACACTAGGCAGGTCACAGGGGATACTACAAGTCACATAATGTTATATCAGGTCATAGATAACGCAATAGTTTACTGATTGCGGTCATATGGTCACAGATACCTATAAAGGTTTCTGAAACATTTGCACTCATTCTGCAAAATTCACAGACTACAATCAAAAGTTATTTAGGTCATTGGGTCACATTTTCCACAAAAATTAACCTAAATTTTCTTACAGTACAGTGAATAGTGCATAGGTTACACAATCAGTGTGCACATGTCACAGTTAATTGTATATGTCACAGATTGCAATCTGATGGTCACAATTGACATTATGCATAAATATCTCTCTACAGCCTACATAATCTGAATGCATAATTGTTATTTTAATGAGTATTTCATGTATATTAAAATGATATATTAATTGATACGTACAACCAATTCATAAAATGTTAAAGAATATCTGAAATTGTTATGACTACAGTCTAAATGTGTCATCAACTGATATGCTATTATAGAGTTTTTGTCCTTGCTTGAATTTGGCTTAATAGAACCACGCTACTGCATCTTCTACGGTTGTGACCATGTCCTCCACAATGTCCACATTTCACAGTCTGTTTTCCTTCATTGGATGACCTTCTCCTCTTTTCAGCGAGTCTACCAGAACTTCTCTTTTGATAAGGAGCTAATACAATTGTATGTTGCAATTCTACATGCGTGGTCCATTCAACTAGATCTCGAACTGGAATCTCGAAGTCCTGGTATACATTCATGTATGCCTCTTTTGTGTAATAATAAGAATAACAGTCATAAGAATCCCCTTTAGTATGTGCAATCAAAGCCACCACATGTGGACATGAAAACAGATCAACTTGAAACATCCTGCATGTGCATGAACGTTGATCTATATCTACAACAAAATATGAGTATTCATCTTTGACTGAAAACATTGACTGATTTACAGGTAATACTTATAAGAAAGGTTAAAAATCATACATATGTGAAGTCAAATAAATATATTTCAAGTCACATAACATAATCTTCACGTCACAGTTATATAATTCATTAATCAAAATAAAAAACTTACCCTCATGTTCCTCAAATTCATGCTCATTTTCCTCATAAGTTTCTCCTAATTGGTTGCCAACCTCGTGAAAGTGCCAAGTGGATCCTCACTATGTCTACAAAATCAGGTCTATATAGTTTGTCTCAACGATTCTAATAACGACACAATATAGTAATTCTTGGCTGCTTTTGTGACTGCGTTGACTGATTATACTATATTTCGTGACCACTTTTCAAGTCCAACATTCTCCTACGAACATCAACTATGTTCGTGAATACCATATAAATTACATTTGTGGCCAATTTTTTAATGTATGGAAATTGTAATTGAAAGTAGTACATTAGCAGGTAACTCCTAATCTTTTCGTTCATCATGTCAAGTTGGTGCATGTTATATTCAAACTCTACTAATGTATATGCTTGAACAACCGAATTGAAAGCTTGCGTTATGTTGTGACCTGATTTACCGTAATATGATTTCAAATTTTGTAGCAAATGATACAAACAAATCTCATAATAGGTTTTCGGATAAATATGTTCTATAGCATTCTTGATACTAATATGGCGATATGATATAAACACAATCCATCTCTGTAACTATAAGCCTTCTTCAAGTTCTCGAAAATCTATCGTTCTCATTATCTCCAACTCCAAACTCGAGAATAAAAATATTGTTATTTACATCCTGTATACATGCTATGAAGAGTGTACCACCATAGTGTCCATTCAAGTAGGTGACATCCACCACAATCATAGGTCTGCAATGCTTCCAATCTTGAATTAATGCACCAAGGGCCATGAAGCAATTTTTGAACCTATTGTGACTATCAAGCTCCAATCCTGTGATCGTGCCAGGATTTCTGTGTTGAAGCATGTAAAAGTAGCTAGGTATCTTACCGAATGACTCAGTTAGATCACCCATACTGATTTTTAAAGTTTGCTCACGAGATCTACAAGCCTTATAATAGTTCATCGAAACTCCATATGTATGAAACATATCACTACATATATCCTTTGGGGTGTATATAGTATGTGACAATGTGTACTTGTATTTGATACTAGATGAAACAACAATACCGGATAATTGTCTGTGAGTTCCCAATATTATGTTTGAGCCACATGTGTGACCATTAGTAATCTTTCTAATCTTAAATAGACCTGATTTACCCCACTTTGAAGATCTACACATCAAAGTACACCCATCCTGTAAACACTTGACTACATACTCCTTCTTGTCCGATCGAACAACCATAAACTCGAACATGTTCTGTATCGCAAACAAAGAAAGACTTAATTTGAGAATATTCTTATCACGGGAGACCCTTCCTTCCTCTATTTCTCTAGGATCAACGATAGTTACTATTACAACTTCCTGTTCAATTATGTGACCTGTTGGTTCGATAGTTGCATCGCATATGTCTGAAATCACATTCTGTAATGAAAACTCTTTAGTAGTTTGTACATTAGTTGGAATCGTAATAGATTGTTGCTTAAATTTTGTAACATTAATGCTTAACTGGTATTTAGAAAGGTCATGATCCTTACCCTTTAGAGTACATTACTGTCACTTTTTATTCTCACCAGTGGCAAATCATGATTCAATAAATATTGTATTGTGATGGCTACCTTCATATGATCCAAACTGAACGTGGTCAATACGATATCTACAAGCTTAGCATAAGTGCAATTACGATCCAGCAAAACCACCGATAATTGGGATCCATTTAACAAACATACGTGTGCATACATCATTTCTGCAATTTTAAAGATATAATGTTAGGACTAAAAATGAATTCATATAGATCATAACGTAGAACGGGTCACGTTACGAGTTCATGCATGTCACGAATTTATCTACGATACTATATATGTTCTATCAATGTAATGAATGTCACATATTTTATTAATTATGCATAGAAATGTTTTCAATTCAAGTTACAAATTTATGAAAACATGTTACAACCGTAAAAGTCGATCTGATAGCATGACATCCAATGGCAATGGTTATTCTCGGCATCGGCAATGGACACGTGTTTTTTAAATTTTTTGTCACAGATTGGAACCTTCAATTGAAACTTCAACCCACTCGAAAACTACATACAGAAATTGAACTGTGACCAGAGATGACGACCTTCGAACTATGACTGAAAAATGATTTGTGCATACTTAATCCTTGATTTATGATTTTTCCCTTATTCTAAATCACCTGGGAGAAGGGCAGAAAGACTTAATTTTGACAAATAGAAATAAGCAACAAGCTTATGATCATCAGCCCACCATTTCTACTTGTTCTGCTTGAGCTATCTCTTTTAGCTAGAAAAATGGGAGATAAAATATGTGGGAGATGGTATTACTCCGTAGCTCTAGTTTTTTCAAAGATGCGGCAAGAAGACTTGGGACTTCATTAATGTTAAAGTCAGTATCAAAATATCCGCTTCCAGTAGCTTGGAAGCTACATGTGCTCATGCTTTCAAAGAAAGTATATTCATCTATATCAATGTGCAAAAATAATAATGGTTCGCATATTACAAATTGGAGGTTATATTTGATTATACGTCAAGTTGGCAGCATGCCATGCTTTTCTTGGGATTTCTACACTCCAATACAATTGACCTTGGTAAAATAAGTCTAACGTCATGTTGTGAGGATGATTTCAATTTTTTTATTTATTTATTTTCATCAGCACTTTTTATCCAGAAAGATAAGTGTGGGTCGCTTCTTATTAGATAATGACATATGCTGTTGTGGTTCGTCATACTAGTTCTTGTTACAAGTTCATCAAGTTTCTTTACTTGTGAAGAGATTGCCGAAATTACTTATGAGGCAAACACCAGAGAATCATGCTTGGCCAATTCTTGATGATGAAGGCGAGCTTATTAATTTACATTATAGCTCGTGATTCTCTGTTATTCGAGCATCTTGGAGTCTACTTTCCTTGAATAAAGGAAGATATAATATTCGACGAGTCCTTGTTCTTTGAACAAAGGAAGATGTGACATTTTGAAGTCTCCGTTCCTAAAATAAAGGAAGAGACGATATATTGAAATTCTCGTTCCTTAAACAAATAGGCAAATCGTCAACAATTCCACGTCACATCATTGCTCGCATGTCATAACGCTATTTTCATTACAACCAGTATGCCATGTTATCTATATTTTCATTTCATAATTGATAGCATATGATGTACTATGATGCATGATAGACTTTTTGCAGCATTATCTATATTTTCATTTCATTATCGATTATATTTTGTTACGATGCATGATTACATTATATTTAGGAGAAATTTAAACTATCACTATTCTCTTTATTGTCATTATTTGAAAGGGACAAATGGACCCGATTTTATTTTATGTATGTGCGGTGGAGATATTATATTATATTAGGGTTGGTTTAGTTCATATTAAAGAAGAGATGCTACTGAAATTTCTACAAATTATATGCAGTATCTATCTTTCGAGGAAATTCGTAAGTCCTCGCTTATTCAAATTCACACACATATTTTCTGAGGTAGTTTGTAAGTCCTTATATATTGGAGCGATTTATATTCTCGAGGCAATTCGTAAATCCTCAACTATTTGGGATTAATGCATATTTTCTAGGCAGCTCGTAAGTCCTTACTTATGGAGCTACTCATATTTTTGAAGCAGTTTATAAGACATTGATAACTTGACAACTATATTTCGAAGTCTGACCAGTATATTAATGTACAATTCAGACTTGATGGACTATTGTTATAGAAGTAAAAATAATTCACAATCAATTGAAGATCAAAACTAAGGTTCAAAGCTAGGTAAAAATCGTTTGTCCTAACTAATTATTTGATTACTTATCATGGAAGATGAGAAATATAAGAAAAGATTGGAATACATAATCGGAATTTATGGGAAAAGGGGAAAAAGATGAAGTTCTTGCACTAAGCATCCAAGTTTTTCTTGTAAAAGCCTTAAAACCCTAACTTGTTGATTGATTTTTTTGAATTTCTTCTCCTTTTGGGCTCTTCTTTCTTATAACTAATATGGATTTTGTATCCCAGGTAGCTTTCCTCTAATTTTTTTATGAATTTAAGCATTTATAGATCCAAAAATTTGGTCAAAAATCGTGGTAAATTGTATTTCAAGTAAAGTTTGAACGAAGTTAGGAGATCGGATTTTTCAAATTTTGGCCTATACGATCACAGGGGCCTTTGGGGTGCAATCGCGCATGTCACAGCATTTGTTTAATGCTTTTGCAATTTAAGGGGCTACGATTACAAGCCCCAAAGTTTCGGTTTTCTTTATTAATCACTCAAGGTTCTTTCATATCCATGTAAAGTTTAAGAGTACGTTCAAAGAAGTTATGGACCCTTCTTTTTTAGAAGTAATTATTTCTCGTGAAGAGTCCCTTTTAGTACTCAGGGTAGATTGATAACTGATAGCGGAAGGCATTTTACCTAATAAGGTCGCTACTTCGAATCCTGCTTGGACGAAATGGGAAACTCTGTTCAAATGGAATGAAGCCAGCATGCGGTACATAGAATACAGGGGATGAAATCAATACAAGTAGTGGGGATGTTAATCGATCAACCATGTAGACATACAAAATATAACAAACTCACTCATTAGAATAGTAAATTGATTCGTTAGGTAACATGAGTTACACAAGCTAATAGGAAATCGGTGCGTACCTCTCTACTCATCTCTAGTGGAATCAATAAAGCTAACCGCTGCTTTTAAAATTTACTAATATAGTGGATGGTAGTGTGAAGCACAATAAGGGTAGAAGCAATCCTCAAGTATCGTTTTAGAGCTCGTAGTTTTAGTGTGAAACCCAAGAAAAAGGGCAATAGGTCAATACATGGACATGAACCCCCCATAAAAGACCTTCTTTAAGGCCTAGAAAGAGAATTCTACTTATAGATAGGAATATGACCATGCAAAATAAGTATTTTGGGAAATGGGCCAGTCGATAGATGTAATGCTAAGGCCACACTTCTCTTAATGAGTCTGTCCAATTGAGCAGTCTGCTAAAAAAGGGTTTAATCCTTCTTTTGATGATAGTAGCTCTTCATCTATAGTAGGAGCTAAGCTCTTTCGCTAGCTTACAAGGTCTGGTGGTAAGACTCCACTATAACAAAATGTACTTTTTACGGCATGCGGCTGCATGTCATATAAAGCCATG
>CAIGRF010343333.1:34216-44430 GCA_903798235.1 Fraxinus ornus
TTAAGATTAAGGGTGTGTTTGAGCCACATTATTTTGGAAGAATGTATTCTGAAATAGTAGATTGATGGATAATGTGTGGTTGAAAAAGAAGGAGAAGTTATTGATATGATGGAAAATATTATTTTATTGAAAAACGTGTGGTTGAAAATGAGTAGAAAAATGAGAATGAAAAAATAATATGTAACAAACAGCAGCTTAATTGGGCCTCAAACTTGAAAATTTGGTGGTCTAGGTTTTGTATATGAGAGAGAGAGAGGCTTAAGTAGGCATTTGCAGCATGAAATAAACTCAAATGTTGAATGGAATTCAATAGATTTATCGCGAAGAAATAAAATCGAGAGAAATGATTATATACATTGAAAACCCTTTTACCAAAATGAAAAGCGGACCGTCTTCAAGGAAGCTTTTTTTTTTATTATTATTATTCACGAGCATAACTCCAAGTATGTTTTGAAGTGTCACTAGAGAAAATAATGGTGAAGGTAGCAGAAAAGAGCCCTTTAAAATGTGTATCAGACATGAAATGCTAAAAAACTTATGTTATAATACATTAATAGGGTATCATACAATTGTACATTTTTTGAGCAGGTGATTTGTGAATAGATAAACAAGATTCCTCGAGGAAAATAATTGCAAGGTTGAAATAAAGAGCCTCCTTTTTTTTAGAACCTAGTATCCTCTTTGGTAAAAACTTCTTTGGTTAACGAGTCCACCAATTGTAAGAATACTTAGAAAAGACCAATGTTCCATCACGATTCACGAATGCAAGAGACAAGGTAAGATAGTACAAAAATTAAGTAGTTCCTTTTTCCAAAAAGAAAAAAAACGTAATCAAGAATTATTCAACATTGATGCAATAACATGTACGCATAAAAATCTTAAATAACGAGTAGTGAACATGAAGATGGAGTAGCAATCATGGTTTGGAAACATAAATATTGATAAAAAAATGTTCAAGCTTACTTCCAGACTAAGTTTTGAAAACAAAAATCCTGAAAACATTCAAATAGAATCCCGCCTTTTCTTAATGAAGTTAGAGGTGTAATAGCATATCTGAACTCCATCTTTATTCTGAGACTCCGCATCTGTACCTAGATTGATTCATTGTCATGTAGGTACTCCGTTTAAGGATCTCGCATGCAAAGCAACAAAGGAAATGGATAACTTTTAAGAAAAAAGAAGACGAACATGAAAGAACTTCTGAACACAGTAGTTTTCAGTCAGTCAATGGAACTTAAGGCCTGTTTGGTAACAATATAGAGCATATTTGGTAACAATTAAAATTCAATTAAAATTGAAAATATGGCCGCTATCGGATCCCATCCGTCTAATAAAAGTCAACAATAACGATTAGTTTTTCAATTTTAATCTTTACCAAACAGGCTCTTAAATGGATTTATTGGAATGGAAGCCTCAATTTTGTTGTACCACATTTCCTAGATAAATGAACTCCTAAACCGAGTGCTGGTCCAGCAAAAGTGGCTGAATTGGTACCTTACTCACCCAAATAGAGGAAAATAGCTTTTTTAGTATTATAATAGATGTATAACACTATGGTAACGTTGTAGATATGCCATGTTATTTCTGATGCTGGTGCATGTTGCAACAACACACGATTGCTGCTTTCATAATAGTTCATATCATATTATCCAATCATAATTTGGTTGTTGTCACTTTGACATTTACTAATAGAAGCTTGCTGTATTCATTATCTTATCTTCTATTTCATTTAAAAAAAAAGTTCTTTTTCTTGCCTTTCTTCATGGCAAAACATATTGTATTGAATAACATTCTGTAAAAGTTCTACTGATTAAATTCTTTCTTCCTGGATTCTCAATCTAGCTATCCAGAGGCTGCAGAGGAGGATATTAGAAGATATGAAAGCTATTTTAGAAGACTTCCACCATCTCACAAGGTTCTCGTCTCCTTTACATAGTTGTGGTCATAAAATTCCTGAGATATAGATGCAGTAATATGTCAAGAAGTTAAATTTTTAATAAGGATCACTGAGATGAAGAAATTTCAAGATGTGCATATTTAAAGAAGAGAATAGTATGAAGAACTCTATTGAACTCATGTTATTTCATATTTGACAAACTGTAGATGAAATGATAGTTTATAAGAGATGAAGAATTTTCAAGATGTGCATATTTAAAGAAGAGAATACTATGAAGAACTCTATTGAACTCATGTTATTTCATATTTGACAAGCTGTAGTTAAAATGACAGGTTATAAATTTTGGCAAATACTGAAATAGTTCTTATTTGGCAAACTAAGTCTTATAACTTCCTATATCGAATTTTGAGTTTTATGAAAAAGGAACTTTGTAGAACTATTTATTATCTGCTATTCCTGATCTTCTATAATGGTGATACTCGCACTATGTTATTATTAATATTGACACTGTGTGCTACGTGCTAAATCTACAATTTATGTAGTAGTGATATTTTGAGAGGTTTCACAGTGTTGATGAGTATGGTTATTTGTAATCTTGAACCTTGAATCTTCTAATTTATGGTCTTTTGCTTTTGCAGGCACTTTTATCATACCTTCCTTTGAAATTTAAGAAACTCAGATGGTATATCTATCTTGACAAACTTTTTGTATGCATATTAAGAATAGTTTTGAATGTTGAACTAAAACTAAATTGTCATTTCTTCCACAGCATCTGAAATTATCTCTTCCGAGAATTTTGACACTGAAAGAGAAAGATGAATGGTGAACTCCATTGTTTTTAAACCAAAATATTAAAAATACAGAATAGTTGGAATGTATTTCTTAGATGGCTTCTATAAATAGTCATTTGAAAAATCTTATTAAAGAAATGAAGAAGTGTAGGAGAACTTGAAGTTGTTTTCTTTTCTTTCTTATATTATGTAACTAATGGAATTTCAAATATTCACTGGATTATCTATTTCCTTACAATAGTTGCATGTCTCACTGAAACGTTGTCTTTTTTACTTTATATTTTTTGTAAGAATTGATATGCAGCAAATACAACTTAGATGACTGAACATGCTATGATTTTTTATGGACTGAAAAATGGTCATCGTTACCCAGTACCTTGGACGATTATAGCTAAGTTTCTTTTTCATTGCAGGTGTATCTCACAAAATTCTTACTTCATATTTGAGATGCTTAAGGTGATTGGTGGATATAATTTGTCTAACTGCTTCTTTCTGTTTGTTTCCATCTTCAGTACTTGTTCAGTAATTTGTTTTTGTTTTTATTTACCCATTAATTCAGCTGCCATTTCTGTTGATATTTGACAGGCATTTGATCCCCCTCTGGATATGAGTCAGGGCATTGATATATCTTCAGAGCAATTTGTGGACAATGTATCAGATAACAATCCCTTCTCTGGTGAAAGAATCCCTTTCCCTTGTCAGTGTGAATCATCAAGTGGACAAATCTCTTCTTTGAAAGATGATGAACTTAGATTTGGGGGAAGTTCCAATGCAGTACATGGGTCACCTAAAGCAGAACCAGTGTGTGAGGTGCAGAGTTTATCTTATTTTAGAAATTGGTTCAGATTTGAGTGTTTCGTTTATTTTGTTTATTTCAATTTCATTATGAAATTTGACCTCTGTAGATAACAACAGGAGAAGAAAACTGAACCTTCGGTGGAGTCCAATCCTGGAAACTGCTCTATAGGCTCGGCATTTGACAAAAAGGTAGAAAGTGCCGATGGAAACAATGTTAAGAACGGTGACAATAATCCGGCATTATCCTCTGTGTGTGCTTCTAATGCATGTCTATCCTTCTACCAAATCTTCCTTCCTACAGTAAAAAAGAGTAGGCATTAGTCCTTGTTTAGGTTTACATTGTAATTTGTCTTAATTCTCTCTGTAGAAGTACGTCTGGATCTAATTTGCTTTAACCTGTCACCATTCTGTCACCATTTGTATATAGATAAAGTTGATGAATGAGACAAAAACTAAGCATTGTGTTGGAGTGACAGGATATTCATTGATGATCCAGGATAATTTTTCATGTTCATCGATTACAATTTCGTTCTAACCCTTTAGAGTTGTATTTTCTGTAGTTAATAGTAAATTTCTTATGTACTAATGGTTGTACCTCAAATAATGATAGTAATTGTTTGGAGGCTTCCGGTGATATAATGCCATTTGAGACATCACTTTTCTGGGAAACCCTTTGAAATTAGAAGTAATGAGTACAAATAACATGAGTTCAGTGTGAAGAAAGGGTACATCTCATAAATTTATGTATCTTTGGGGTTTGTTTCTTTATTCGCTTTATTTCAACAGTTTTGTTCCTTTTCTGAGAAATGCCTTCCCGCTTTATTTTCTCTGTATTTATTTTTCCTTTCAATGTAGTTTGTTCAACGTTAACCAGTGTTCTTTGTACCTCTCTATAGGTATGCGTATCGTCTCCTGATTGGTTGGACCCTGCATTACAGTTGCATGTCCCATTGGTTGATGTGGATAAGGTATGCTACTTGTTTAGTCAGTGATATGATTGAGTTGTTTAGTTATACTAAATGGAATATGGGATTGGAAGAATTTGCTTTGGACCTCTTTTTAGAGTTGAGGTCTTGATTGAGTGTTAATATTACTATGATAACTGGTGGTTTTGCAGTTAAAAACATGATTGACTGTTTTTTAATTTCTTTCTTTCATAATCTCATGAATAGGTTGTTACTGAAGTATTGCCCCCGGTGCTTTGAAAACCTGCGAGTACATGGGATTGTGGTTAAGTAATATAATGATGAATAGAGTGTCGAACCCATGGGACTATGTATTTGACCGAGTTAAAATTATTTGCCTTTAATCGAATGACAAACAAGTTGTGATTTTTCTATACTAATCCCTAAATTATCAATTAAATTAATGAAAGCAAGTAAATGTGTTTTTTAAATATGTGAGATGTATTGGTACGATGTCGAGTCTTCTTTTTTATACCATTTTTAGTGTAACAATTGAAGTGACAATTTGAAATAATTCATGTTGCTCAATCTTCCTAATTTAATTGAAAACCTCTCTCGATAGCGATCAAATCTATTCCCCTTATGTGACTCTTCTATCTCTCGATGAAAGATACAAACATTATAAATGCATTAACAAGTGCTAAAACACCTATTGAAACTATATAAAGTATTGAAGTATCTCTATTTTCTATCGAATCTTATAATGTTTATTATATTGTGTTTAAACTCTATTGTCTCTCTCGATAACAATAAAATTCACTAACAATTCAATTGGTGATCAAACAATTGAAAATACCGATAAAAACGATAATAAACATCTACAAATCAAACCAAATTAAATTCAAAATAATTAGTTAAAAATAAAAAATATCATAACAAGGGTTCATCTCATCCTAACAATGTATAAAAGTAGCTTAGCATATTGAAATTATAAGAAATCATGTTAAATGTATAGAACATCACTCGTAATTATGAATTAATGAATGAAGGTAGATGAATTTTTATGTTTTTGAATTTTTTTAAAGTAAACTCGATCAATTTTCAATATTTTCTTTCGCTTCTCTGCTTTCAAATCCCAGGTTTACTTTCCAATTGATGAGTTCTTGAACTTTGCCTTCGAAATTTTCTAACAATATATGATTTTGCCCCTCTTTTATTATGAAAATTGATAGAATATTGTAGTATGAGATGTATATGAGAGGTTTCTAATATTTATTCTACTGTTAGGTATTTATAGGAGTTGAAAATTGATTGAAAATCACATTCAAATTGGTTTTCAAAAGAGTTTCATTTGCTTAAAGAAAGTTGTCTTCGCGCGTGGGTGTTTTTGTCTTTACACAACCGTCAGTATTTTGGTCATAACTTTCTTCTCCGATATCCGATTGAGACGATTCAAAGTGCGTTGAAAAACTAACTCAAAGGGTTACAACTTTTCTAGAAATAGAAAATTTCCAATTCAGACGTTTATTATACTAAAAATGAGTTTTAATTTTTGACTAAAAAATTGGAATATAGCTTGAGCGATTGAAATATAACTTGTGCGATTGGAAATTGATTTGTGATAATATTTTGATTATATTCCATTTCTTTTTTACTTTTAATTCCATCCAGTTGTCTCCTAACAATCTTCAAATAATCGTCTTTTGGTTCGAATCAACTATTGAATATTTGCAATTTGGTCTTCAAACTTTGGATTTCGTTATTTTTTGCCTTTTTTCGTTTCTTTCTTTCAATTTCAATTCCAATTATCGTGTTTTACCTAATAAACGAAATATACAACATATTAGGCTATATTTGCTTAAAAGAACCGCCAAATATGGTTATTTTAGGCTCCGAATAAGTGTATGAAATACACTTATCAGCCCCCATCACATCTCATTCCAACGTGTTTTTTGCATTTTGTGGCAAATTTGACCTTAAAAGGTTATATTTCTTCACTTAAATATTTTGTCCCAGGTTCGATGCATTATACGGAACATCGTCAGAGATTGGGCATCTGAGGTATTGATTCATTATCCATAAGTTGTTCTAGATAGAGAGGTGATATTTTATCTTACTTTCTTGTTTATATTGTACAGGGTCAGAGAGAACGTGACCAGTGCTACAAGCCAATTCTTGAAGAACTTGGACGGCTTTTTCCAGATCGCACTAAAGGGAGGTACAGTTTTTATGCTATTATTTAACTATTTCTGCCTGATGAGTGGATTTAGACAGAGACTCTTGTCATGATTGTTTTTGTTGCATGGACTTGGGTTCATTTGAACTTTTGCCTCAATGCTTAATTGTTTTCTTCTCAAGTGACAAATGCTGAAACAGTATTCATTCTGAACAGTCCTCGTTCCTGTTTAGTCCCCGGAGCTGGACTTGGGAGATTAGCATTAGAAATCTCATGTCTGGGTATGTTTTGGAATTGAATCTACAGTACTTTATCTTGATAATTCTATTTTCACAGCCTGATAATTTCTTTATATCACAGGTTTTATAAGCCAAGGAAATGAGTTTTCTTACTACATGATGATTTGCTCAAGCTTTATTCTTAACCAGTAAGAGAATTATAATCTCTATGCTACGTAAAGATAATGAAATTCAAGATTCAATTTGATGCGAATTATAATTTCTGTTCTACATGAATGGAGAAGTCTAGATTGGATTTAATGCCCTTTTTTTAATTATTAGCACTCAAACTGCTGAGGAGTGGACAATATATCCGTGGGTACACAGTAACTGCAATTCACTTTCAGACAGCGACCAGCTACGCCCTGTTTCATTTCCAGATATTCATCCAGCTAGGTATTGGTTAACCTTCTTGTCCTTTTTGTTGCAGATTTTCATCCTACTTCGCCTTGATTCTTCTAGAATTTAAAAAATCAATAGGAGCTCACGGGTCTTTATTTATTTGTCTGTTGATGCTGAGCTACAGTGAATAGTTTCCAAATCAAAGTACATAGGTATTGGGAAGACATACTGAACTAACATCTGAGTCATCCATTGAGATTGATATGTTGTCTTTATAACACCCAAGTTGTTTCCTTAGCCTTTTGCTGGGTGAAGTAAAACCTTTTATTTTTCACCTGTTTCTCTATGTGGACTTCAGAGTTCCACTGACTCCCATCCTTGATAGTTATTTTGGTATATTCTCTAGAAGAGATATATTCTTAAAGGAGGTGTATTCAATTTAGACTTTTAAACACTTTTAGAGATTTAAAAAACCTAGATGTATTAACTTTAGTCTTTTAAACACTTTTAGAGATTTTAAAAACTTAGATGTATTCAGTGTAGACTTCTTAAGACTCCATAAAAGTCATGAGATATTTAATATAGACTTTTCAGAAGCCCTTTAAAGTCCCGAGGTATAGAATTAATACTTTTGAAGGTCTTTTATAGTTATGGAGTATTTAAAATGCCAATAACTTTTTTAAATACTTTTATAAAACTCTCAATGGTACTAACTTTTAAGCATAAAGTACAAAAATACAATCTCACAATGTCTCTCATTTAACCACAAGACTTTGAAAAAATGAAATGGAAAGGTAGGTATTTAAAGAGTTATTATTATTTTTTTTTTTGAAAAAATAAATTTAAAACCAATATTATGGTTTACAGCTTACCAATGGCCATATTTGGCCTAATAGTTGTGACCAACGACCATATTTGGTGAAATTTTCGTGAACGAGCTCACGAGCCACTCGTTCATAGGCCGAGCCCCATCCCATATCGTCTTAATAACACCCAAGTTGTTTCCTTTGCCTTTTGCTGGGTGTTATGTGTTTACCTGTTCCAGTGACCCCATCTTTGATAATTATTTTGGTATATTCTCTAGAAGAGAGAGATTCTTAAGGAGATGTGTTCAATTTAGACTTTTAAACACTTTTAGAGATTTAAAAAACCTAGATGTATTCAATGTAGACTTTTTAAGACTCCATAAAATCGATAGATATTTAATAGACTTTTTAGAAGCCCTTTAAAGTCCCGAGGTATAGAATCAATACTTTTAAAAGTTTTTTAAAGTCATGGGGTATTTAAAATGTCTATAACTTTATTAAATGCTTTTATAAAATTCTCAATGGTATTAAATTTTAAGCATAAGGTACGAAAATAAAATCTCACAATGTCCCATTTAACCACAAGATTTTGAAAAAATGAAATGGAAAGGTACGTATTTGAATAGTATTTTTAAAAAATAAATTTAAAACCAATATGACAGTTGGCAGCTTACCAACGGGCCATATTTGGCCTAAAAATTGTGACCAACGACCATATTTAGTCACATTTTTTTGTAAACGAGCTCAGGAGCCACTCGTTCATAGGCCAAGCTAGGCCCGAATTGACATTTTTTGACCTCAACTTAACCCCAGCCCTATCCTTAGGCGAGCTGATAGAATCTAACCTGAGTTAATCCGATTCTGATGAACTCCCTGAGTAATGGAAACCTTCCTCGTGGAATCCCACCTGCTGTTGGAGGAATTAATTAGTAAATTGCCTTAGGAACTGAGTACAAGATAAGTGAACTGTGAAGGTTGTATAACTAAGAAGAATAAGAACAGTGATTCAATTGACTGTAAATGATAATTGACAAATTCCAAGGCTATTCGAGAGGCCCGGTCTCTCCTCCCAATTCTAACAGAATGAATGGATTTGCATAACAAACTTATTCCCTACCCCTCCCTTTATTCACATTGCCCTCCCTGATACAATTACTATTCTACCCATCCCTTTACTCATTACAATTCACGACTGGTTGCTCCGTTCTTCCTTCGCGCATAAGTGAATCGGATCGGAGGTCTATCANACAGAATGAATCCTCCTTATTATCTTTCCCCCCATTTATTCACTTTCCATCTTAGTCTTTTACAATTCTACCCCCACACTACTAACTAACTATTAATGAGTCAGTAACCCTTTCTTCCTTCGAGCATAAGTGAATCGGATTGGGTGTCTATCATTACCCGCCGCCCCGAAATCCACCTTGTCCTCAAGGTGAAAATGTGGAAACTGCAGTCTGATAGCTTCAAATGGTTCCCAGGTAGCTTCAAAATCTGGTAGGCCCTTCCATTTAATCAAGATGTCTGGCCCAGCAGTTGCGGTGTGGGGGTTGGGACGGTTGCCAAGGACAGATTCTGGTTCTAAGAGAAACTCCCCGCTGGCAGCAAGTTGTTGTGGGAGGGAAGAAGCTGGTTGGGAATTACCGATGACTTTACGAAGCTGAGAAACGTGAAAAACCGGGTGAATGGCAGCAGTGAGTGGAAGCTTCAGTTTATATGCCACCTTCCCCACCCTCGACTCCACTTCAAAGGGACCAAAATACCTGGGAGATAACTTTCGAAATGCTCTTTTTGCCACTGACATCTGACGGAAGGGCCGCAGCTTGAGATATACTAAATCACCCACCTCAAACTGAATATCACGACGGTGCCCATCTGCAATTTCCTTCATTCGTACCTGGGCTCTGGTGAGTTGCACTCTCAGTTCTTTCAGTACCTCATCTCGCTCCAACAGAAGTTGCTCTACTGAAGAGTTCGCTGTCAACCCCTTTTCAAATGAGATAATCTGTGGAGGCTCACGCCCATACACGATTTGGAAAAGGGTGTATTTGGTGGTGGTGTGGAAAAAAGTGTTGTACCAAAACTCAGCCCAGTGTAGGTATTGGCTCCAAGCTCGAGGTCTTCCTGAAGCGAAACACCGTAAGTACGTTTCTAAACATCTGTTGACAACCTCCGTCTGTCCATCGGTTTGAGGGTGATAAGCGGTGCTATGCTTAAGGAC
>CAIGRF010343356.1:7688-17899 GCA_903798235.1 Fraxinus ornus
CAGCTCCATCATACATCCTGATAGCTATGTCACCAATCCCAACCACATTCTGAGTATTATTGTCTCCCATGTAGACCTTCCTAGGTTTGGTCTCTCTATAGTTATAAAACCAAGATCTTTCAGGGCACATGTGAAAGGTGCACCTTGTGTTCAGAATCCAGTTTTTATCATATTCTTCCTCAGACACATTCAAGATATGTAAACTATCCAATTGAGAAACAATGGCAATATTATTTAGATCAGTATTATTCAAGTATTTATGTTTCTTTTTCCAGTCAAGGCAATCCCTCTTGAAATGTCCCAACTTTCCACAGTTATAGCATTTCTTGTTACTTCTGTCTTTAGATTTGGATCTCATTTTAGATTTCCCCATTCCCTTCTTGTTATGGAAGTTAAGTTCTTTCTTTTCAAGTCTCCCCCTAACAAATAGACTCTCTTCTCTGGAATTAGTTCTGTTGTCTCTTTTCAGTTCTAGTTCTCTAGATTTCAAAGCATCTACGACAATAGCTTGTGAAAGAGTGTCACTACCATATTTTATGGCATTTCTGATTTCTTTATAAGATTTAGGTAATGAATTCAGCAGTATTACAGCTAAATCTTCATCCTCAAACTTCTTATCATTGTGATCCAGTCTCTTGACAATTATGCTATAGTCACTCAAATTCCATTCCACATCCTTCCCCGGGTCCATCTTAAAACTAAACAACTTTTCTAACAGATATATCTTGTTAGACAAAGTTTTAGTCAAGAACAAGGCATCTAAAGCAGTCCACAAAGTTTTAGCATCTTTAGCACTATCAACTTGTCCAACAACATTATCAAATAAGTGTAAAATTATAGAACTATAAGCAATTACATTCATTTCTTCAATTTCAACATGTTTAGCTTTTAACTCATCAGAAAAAGTAGCAGGATCATCGAGAGCTTTCGCAACTCTCCATTGGATCAAAATGACCCTCATTTTCTGTTTCCATATCGAGTAATCCCTGTTTCCATCGAATTGTGATAATTCGATCCTCGAATCCATTACGAATTCAGTAAAATGGTGGCATGTACTCGTGAACATAACAGAAAAGGTTTTGATAAATATTTCAAATGATCAATGTAAAGTAGAAACATAGATTTAAGACAATATCCAGAAATTGAAGCACAATAATGAATCAATCCGATCAAGAAACCTCAATGTGATGTATGTGCATGTGTGATTTAAGCTTAGGCAATACACAGGTCTTTGATTAAAATAAATATGCTTCCAAGATTACAAATCAGTCACAGAAGTCAAATTACAGGAATTCACAGATAAGTAATCAGTCAATCATATATCAATCACGAAAGGACACCAAACTGAATTCAAAGTGAGGTTTGGAACAATCTTACAAATTACTATTGAAAAACAGTAAATATGCCCTCAAGCATTCAGTTAAGCCAGCTAGCCAGCCAAAGCCACTAATCACCCAATCAGTCACAAACATACACAGCAAGAAATCGGAGGAATCGGAATCGAGTTTAAGAAAAAAAACAAAATGCCTGAAGTAATATTCTATGTTTAGACCTTTGAAGGTCTATACAAATATATTACTAAAAGAAAAGAGACCCAAAGTCTATGAAGGAAGAATACAACCAAAAACCCTAGGTCGTCCAGCTATGATACCAGTTTTGTTGGGAATCTTACATCAAACCCAAGACTCACAATGCATAGACGAGTAAATACAAAACATAAAGTAGCCAGAGGAACCCATTAACATATCTCTGCAGTTCAGACAGTCATGGCATAATTTCAACAGGTTCAGGAACAACCCTTCCACCAGTGCACACCACCATCTACAAAGAGAGATTTACAGAGAACACTAGAAGAAAATGTTTATTGGTCATTGATCGAAAGAGATCTCCTAAACAGTCACAGATCTTCAATACTTTTATAGAAGAATCTATCCAACACCAGCCACTATTTCAGGCCTGGTAATAGACACTAGATCTACTTTTAAACACTAAAGGAAATCACAGAGAAATCACCTAGAGAAGAAGAATGTTACAGACAGCACACAGGAGCCAAAAAACGAGAGAGAGAAACGAAAGATCTAGAAGGAGAAAAAGTGTAGTCTCTCAAAGAAGGAAGGAGCCAAAAAACGAGAGAGAGAAACGAAAGATCTAGAAGGAGAAAAAGTGTAGTCTCTCAAAGAAGGAAGAGACAAAAATATCTCCCCAAAAATTAATGTCAGCCGTCCATCTCATCCAACGGTTATAATAGATTCAATCTGGCACAATCCGTGTGAACCCTCAGCTACGAGTAGGCGAAAGACACCTAAGCAGTTGGGTTAATAATTCTTAAACAATACAAATGACACAAATAGCACCAATCCAATATTGTTATGAGAACCACTGAATCCCACATAGTTATATAAGAGTTTATTGTAATTTTTTATTTAATCTATTAACCCATATATGGATGGATAGTATAAAATTATTAGAGGATATTACCATGTCTTCCCACACGAAGAACATTCTAATCCTCGAATGGAACAGAAGATTGTCGAGCCAAACACCTCCTTACACATGGCAATTGGATAGGCATAATCCTTGCAGATAAGCCACTGACTGAGGAATTTCTAACAAAAATACTAAAATACTGGGAAAATGGCGACCCTCTCTATTCCTCTATCGCAAAAGACATTCTCCGGCCGACAACTTCCGGCCAAATTTGGTCGTTCCACTCCTCGAGAGCGCCAATTGCCCTTCAAAATCAGGTGTTCCTGTAAGAATTTCGTTAGTTTCATGATTTTATTGAACAATTATAAGATAATTTTGCAGTAACCGGGTATTGTATTCAAGTGTAAGACAGCTATAATTTTGCAGTAACCGAGTATTGTATTCCAGTATAAGACAGCGATTATATATTTGATTCGTGTTTGTGGGTTCAGCCATAGGGGATGGTTTCAAATCTGTAGACAGTTGTTCTCAATTTAAGGAGCTCAGGAGTGTAGCTTGTGGCGTTCTTGCTGTTTGGGCTGTCACTGCTGCCTCGCCTGTAATTGCAGCTAATCAGGTCAAATACAAGATCCATTTTTTTGGCGTCAAATTTTGAATTTTTATTTATTTTACATGCGAACAGTATTTCTTTGTGATTACACACCATAACGTTGAATTCTTAATTCTCAAATGGTCTAACAACAACAACAAACTTCTAAATTTGAATTAGGATATATGTTTGTTTTGAGAGTTAATCTCTCGCAACTCTCCTCCTGTACACTACAAGCGAGCCTGAATGGATTACGAAAAATTATGGGCGAAGTTTTTGAAATGATCTACCATTTGAGACGATTTAAAGTGTTATTATTTGTTGTTTTAAGGAAGAAGTAGTGGAATTACTTGAAATGTGTTATGGTTTGATTTGCAGAGGCTTCCGCCTTTGTCAACAGAGCAAAATAGATGTGAACGTGCATTCGTGGGCAATACAATAGGTCAAGCAAATGGAGTCTATGACAAACCACTTGATCTTCGCTTTTGTGATTACACTAACGAGAAATCCAACCTTAAGGGGAAGTCTCTCGCTGCAGCCCTCATGTCAGATGCAAAGTTTGATGGAGCAGACATGACTGAGGTGGTGATGTCAAAGGCATACGCTGTTGGAGCCAGTTTTAAGGGTAAAATAGTTTGCACTCTCACATCTTTCTTATGTTATTAGCTATGGATAAATGACTGAGTTCCTCTATGTGAATTTGTTCTTGAAACCTTATTTCAAGTAATTCAGAAATTCAGCAAGAGGAAGGTGACGGCCCATTTGGTAGGACTTGTGCTTTTGCTTCTGGGTCTTGTAGAAAAGGTTCTTAAAGAAGTTATCTTAGGCCAAATTTTTCTAAAAGTTCTTCTAGAGCTCTTGTAATCAGACAAAACACTTCTAAGAAAGTTATTTAAACGTGTTTAACTTTTCAAAAGTTCTGTTGATGGTTTGTTTAATGCATTTTAGAGCAGATAAACACAAAATGGAATACAATACTTCTTAAGAAACAGGACTATGAATCCTATCAATTGTGAATTATCAAAAGACTGCACAAAACTCAAAATTGATGCTTATATTTAGTGTTGTCATAAAATAATTGAACTTCCTCTAGGAATTAATAGTATGCTGTAATTCTCTCATAGAAGCACGCAATTCTGTTCTTCCTATGTTGTTTCATAAACTATACGTATAGGATTATGTTGCTATTGAAAGAATAAATTTGGTTAGTTAATGGAGAGCCGGTAGGTGACGGAGTGGAACATGCACAGTAGTACCTTTTCCCAACATATTTGGACAAGAGAACTTGCAAAGATTAGATTGACAGTGAACTTCTTGAATACATGTGTTTATTTCCTTCGTTCATTCTATGTGCTCGGCTAAATAAACAGAACCTATTCAAGGTTATAGCAATTTCTTCGTGGGAAATGCCTCATTAAACTCTCTTCCATGGAAATGTTTAATTGGAGTTCTAAATACTAGAGTACAGTAGTAACTTGTAACCAATATGAATTTAAGCTGTTTGTTGCATCAATTAGTCTCCTGATGCCTTGAAGTTGTGCATTTTTTAAATTTTCTACTTTTCATCTGTGGAATGAGAATGATTGTCCTAATTCTTGTATATGCTTGTGCACAATCAAATTTAATATTAAGAATGTTTTTAAACCATAAATTTCCATCTCTATTACCAGCAAAGCTGCTGATTCCACAAACCTGCGGTTATCATGTTAAATGATGAGATAATAATATTTGTTTTGCTGCTGTTGGATTGCGTAGACCTAGTATTCAAAGGAAAGGGTCACCCTAATACCTGCTATATAGAGGATTTTAGGGATTCTGTTGGCTTTTTAAATTTCTAAAGCTCTATGAAAAGAGCTCTTCTACTTGAATAGATTTCTATGGATTTGGAGGATGTGAAGGAGATCAAAATATAAACATAAACACACATATATACACTGGTTTCTGGTAAGAAACCAGAGGAGAAGAGGAGGCTCAAGGGACTACATTTTGATATATTTCACTCCACACTTTTCTAGTAATACACGGCTATATTTATAGCCAAAACATGGATACAATTTCAAAGACTTTCTACCAACAACTCTATCAACTACCATACTAACTCTTACACATACCATACTTGCTATACTTAACTTGTAGAATACATAATCTAGTCTAACTTTACATCAACTCATAGTTAGACATTTGAACTAAATATTGTAACTAAATTACAATTCAAAAATACAATAAGGGTCTATTTGGTTTGGATTTTACAATTCTACAGTAAATCAATTCTCATTTTTCAACCACACATTCTTCAATAAAATAATATTTTACATCACATCAATACTTTTTTCTTCTTTTTCAACCACACATTTCCCATCATATCACTATTCAAAATCAATTCTTCCTCCAAAAAATCTAAACCAAACAAGCTCTAATAATGTGACAACAAAATGTCACAATTCCAACAGATTCGATTTTTGATGGCTTGAGAGAAAACCTTGTAGTCTTCTTTCTGTTATGCTGAAACCTACAATGATAAGTGGACACAACTCTCACACTGAGGGTGACCACTAAATCTATGTCTACTTTTATTATCTTTTGTGTCATTCTATTCTTATTGCTGTTGTAAGAAGTGATTAGGGCTTAGGTCCCTAACAATTGTAGAAGCAAAAATTTCTACATATGATTGTTCTTAATGTGAATAATTGTCATAATGACTTCCAGGCACAGACTTCTCGAATGCAGTTTTGGATCGAGTGAACTTTGGGAAGGCGAACCTTCAGGGAGCCGTGTTTAAAAACACGGTGCTATCTGGATCCACGTTTGTGGAAGCTCAACTTCAAGATGTAGATTTTGAGGACACCATCATAGGTTATATTGATCTTCAGAAACTTTGTACAAATAAGACTATCAACGATGAAGCAAGAGTTAACTTGGGATGCCGATAATCATTTGGCAATTTTTCGGTATTTGTTTCTTTTTCTCATTTTGTAACGCCTTGAATTTTATTACTAGCCATTAATTTAAAATTAGGGACTTGGTTGCATGACTTAAAATTATAGGGACCCATTTGGTTGTTGCCCAATAGTTTAAAGACTCAAGTATAATTAATCAAGCTATGTTTTATTTTTTGGTGGGATCCACTTAAGTGACTAATTTGATTACCATTTTTCCTTGAAGTTCACGTTAGAAAAGTTATTAATACCATCAATCATTCACTTACATTATGAAGACATTAGAGGAGACATATTTTATTTCCACATATACATGTCAAGATCACGTATACGACTCTCTTAATTGTAGATATTTGCCACCCACTAGTCTACTACATTCATTCTTGGCTAAATCATTACTTTTACAAGGTGTTCATTCCAAGAATTTATTTTTGATAAAATAAAAAATAAACTACAACACCGTCACTATGAATTGAGCCCTTTCATAGTGATAGGAAGAAACACACTAACACGTTATTCCTCTCTCTGAATTTTCACCCTCTGTATACAAATATCATATATATGCGCGTAATATTTGAAAGTCAACCAACTACTTTTTTTTTTTTTTTATCATTTGATTAATCTCACAAAATAAGTAAGTTGTGCTTTATGTTTACTGTGACTAATTTTTATGTAATGTTTCTACGGCTATATTATGTTTTGGTCCATATTACGTACGATTTATTCAGAATCAACTAATATGCAAGAGAATTTAGTACCATCTAAGTCCGGTCTAATTTTCGTGCCCCCCCTATACAAGTTATGAATTTTCCATAGAAATACATATATGAATTCATTACTCACAGATAATTATTCTTACCCCTTTCGAAGTAACAGAAAGAAAAGCAACGATTGGAATGGGAGAGTCAGCCTCTACTTTCAGATAATTGATGATTCGAGGCGGTCAACATGTATATGGCTTATGGTGGCAAAAGTTTTAATAATTAAATAATTATGTTATCAAACTATTGTTATTTCATTTGGTTTGAAATCATTTTAAGATATTACTCATTTCAAGTTAATTTATTTAACTCACTCCATCATATAAATTATAATAAGTACTTTAATACTTCAATGTAATTGTACCCTTTGAATTAGTTTTTAATTTACGAGTTATTGGCACTTGGATCCCTAAGGATTTGGGTTGCCACACTTTTAGTATACCATAATGTATAGAGTGAGTTGTATTTGCTGAATATAGTTGTACTATTCCGTTTTTCTTTAACTTTCAAAATATATTCTGATTTCTACCGCCATAATTAATTGTTTTCACTTTGTATATGGCATGATACTACACCTGGAATTCTTTAACTTTCATNTTTTTTTTTTTTTTTTGGTTATGATTCTATAGGTACTGTTCATTGCTCCAATAGATGCTCGAAATCCACTATCTACGAATTTTTTATTTTTTGGTTATGATTTTTTTGGTGTATTGTTTATTGCTCCAATATATGCTCGAAATCCACTATCTATGATATGATTTCTTTACCAATGCCAAGCCTTACATGTTGTCCTCTTACACGTGGCCCTGGACATGCCCACTATTGGTGGGGGGTCTGTAATGTCCATTGTTTGGCCTCTCTTGTGCGTGATGATGAGCTTACTATTTATAGAAATAGAGGTGGAACATGTTCTGGGCTGAGATGGGATGATGATAATTACTTAAATACTCTGTCTCGCATTTGGAAGGATTAGTCTGGCGTCATAGTGAGATTACTTTGATGGGACCCTACCTTGCTTTGTTCAACTGCTTAGTGCTCTACACTACTTGAAAAACTTTTTAGGGTCACCTAGAGTTGAAAAGTGGTTGAATAGACTGATTCGATGTGGATTATTCGTGTATGAGCTTACAGAGGTTCCTTTTGATTTGGTGAAATTCCTTCTGGTTTGGTGTATGAAGAATGCTAGGTGTAACATCCCCCCTATGTGGGAGAAATCCATGGATTGTGAAAAAAGTAGGCGGAAAATCACGGTGTAGATAATGTCATATGAAATAATGTAATTCATAATGTAACCCACAATGTAATGGTATCAACTTTGTTAGTGTTAGAAAATATGGATTATGGTCGCCTACGTGGGGTTACATGATCCACAAGATATCAAAAGAGTTGGAGGGAGTGATTTGAATTTGGAATTCAAATCCACAACTCCCCATAATCTCTCATAAAGCCTCCAATTTTTTTGTTAGCAATGGAGAGGAAAAAAAATGGCGAAAATTCATATGAAAAATATCCCCAAAATTGAAAGGCACCTAAAATAACTATTTTGGTATGAAAACTCATAAAAATTGACATTTAGGTTGTGGCTAATAATCCCCTTCCATTGTGATCGGGATGAGACCATTGGAGTGCTAGAAAATTGCAGATTTGAAATTTGAAAAGCATTGTAATTCAAGCATTCAAAAGATCTTGAAATTCATCATTTCAAGTAAGTAACTTGACCTCAAATTCATATTAAAGTATGCTCCGAATTACTTCATTGGTATTAGAGCCATAAGGTTGAATTCATTGTTGTAATGCATTCTTAAATATGTTACATGATACAATTAGGTTATGAATTTTATATGTAAAGTTTTGAAACTTTATGCGGTCTTTAATGATCTCTCTTGATAATTTACTGCTTTCTCTACATTAATAATTATGTATTAAAATTAGTATTGTTAGAAATCTATTTTAATAAGCTTTCCAATCATATAAATAACTTAAATTTTGGACTTAAAACAAAGAAGTTACGACGGTTTGAAGTTCGGATGTAAATCTGAATTTTACATGAAAATCGGTAAAATTCGAAACTTCATCACATGATAACTTCTTCTACACTGTGTTTCATGTTTTTTTTTTGGTATGGTTTGATAGATCTTCTAGAGACATTCTAACGATATAAAGATAATTAATTTTGGTTGTGAAATGAAAAAGTTATAACCTCTCGAAATTTGGATGTAAATTTAATTATTTGCAAGAAGATTGGTAAAATTTGAAATTTCATCACATCATAACTTTTTCTACACAGTGTTTTGTGCTTCTCATTTGATTGGTTGGATAGATTTTCTCAAGACCTTTCCAATGATATAAAAATCATTAATTTCGGCCCTACAATGAAGTTATGATTTCTCGAAGTTTAGTTGAAAATCAGAATTTTGCCCGATTTTTTTGTCATCTTCACTCTCAGGCAGATTTGTTGATATCCCAAATGTGGTCTTAAACGTTGTTTTTGTAAAAGTTGACTACACAAATGCACTCAAAACGTTGAAATTAGTTGGAATGATCAATTGAAAAGTTTTTTTGAGAACAGCATGGTGGTGCTAACGCATCCCATTTTTCTTGCATGAGGAACTCGATTTTAATTCTAAAAAATTGTAGATTGGTCCTTGAATTTTAGTATAAGTAAATTAATTTTTGAATAGTTAATTTTTTTTTTTGTATTTAATGCTTGAAATAAATTTATAAAAAGTATTTAAAAATATTTTTTAATTTTTTTTTTTAAATCAAGAATATTTGTTAAGTGGTATTTGGCATGTGGACCTATTTTTTGAAGAGCTCTTATTTTTTTTTTTTGGAAAATAAAAAATATTTAAAATACCACGTTTTATATACGTTCATGAGTTGTCTCGATCTTTGATTAAGTAATGTGATCTATTATAACTTATTTCCAATTTTTATGCTTGATTAGATATTACTGGATCTAAGCACACCTATAACATCCTTAGAGAGAAGGTTAGAAAAACAAGGTTATGGAACTTGTTAAAAAAAAAACTATATGTTTATTGGAATTAATAAAATGGATTTGGAGCATGACCAAATGAAACACGTAAATATTTTTGGGACAAATTTTTTTTTTACCAGAATATGAGAATCCTGATGTCACTTCCTGTTGTCGGGATTGTGTTGCAATAAATATTAAAGTAAGATTGAGAGTCTGTATAATAAAATTTAAATTATGTGATTTTTATTCTTCGATTATAATTTAGATTATTTTCTGAAAGAATTAATTTGTGATATCCTGTTATATGTCATAATTGGATAAATGTGCATGTTTATAATTTTATTGCACATTATGGAATTATTTTATTGAATTACAGGATATCTATTAATTCGTGAATTGTTATGAATGCTAAGATCAGTAGAATAGTGAGATTTTTATTTAGACCTATTGATTGTCAGTTGAGTGATAGCTCGATGATTGGAAGATTTAGACAGTCTTACTTAGAACTATTTGATTCA
>CAIGRF010343394.1:3275-20859 GCA_903798235.1 Fraxinus ornus
TTTTCAGTGTTTTCGAAAATTGAAAATTGAAAATGATATGAAAACAGCAAAGAGAACAGACCTTTAGTTTTGGAGATTGTTAAGAGATTGGAGTATTAGAGTGTTGGGTTCGAGTTTGCCGTAACTGTTAAAAACTGATATCTTAACTTGGTTGCTGATTTTATTTGAAATTGAATTGATGTACAATTCCTTAAATGGATCCACTGGAGATTCTCACTTGTAACATTATTTAATGTCCTTTTCAAATGGATATTTTGGAAGAAAAAGTCATTCCCTCTGTTTTCAGAAACTTTTGAGATGAATTGAATGTAATGATAATTTTCCTTTTTTTGTTAATCCATGTAATCAGGAATATATACAACTTTTTCTATAATCACGAAAAACATACTTTAATTTTCAGATAAACACTTTGTTGATCTTTGGAGACATGGAACTTGAATTTGTTAGAAAAAAAAATCAATTGAGATTGCAACCGATTTACTTTAAAAAGCAATAATTTCAAAGCACTTATTCCAATTTCTAGCACCAGTTCCTGGTGCCAATTATTGAATTGAGTCCGTAGTTGTGTTTTTCAAATGAATTTATTTTTTGTTGTAAATTATTTTGGTTCTTATACAAGTTCACAAAAGGAAAAAATGTGTGATATTCATTTATATAGTGGGGAAATCTTGTTAAGAGCTTGTTTGGTTTAGATTTTTTGGAGGAAGAATTGATTTTGAATAGTGATATGATGGGAAATGTGTGGTTGAAAAAAAAGAAAAAAAGTATTGATGTGATGTAAAATATTATTTTATTGAAGAATGTGTGGTTGAAAAATGAGAATTGATTTACTGTAGAATTGTAAAATCCAAACCAAACAGGCCCTAAGAATTTGCTGACATTGGTTGACAATCCTTGCTAGGTGATAATGTTTCGTTTGGTATATATAGCATGTTTTTCTTCAAAAAAAATAAGTTCTTGTAATCTGTCTACTGAACAAACAGTTTCCTTTTTGATTCTCTTTCAGCCATCTGATTGTCCAAATGACAACTTGCAATTAAATCATATCACAGACTGAGAAGGCTCTTGCATGCACCATTCTTTTTCCTGTGCACACTTATTATCCTTTGCAAATCAAAAGAAAATATTTGCTCTATGCCATTTAACAATAATAGAAGTTTAAAACTAAAATCTTTATATTCTTTTGCTCATTTTCTTATTGATTAATTGCATCTTAAGTTTACGTACTTACTTCAATTGAGATACTAATATTCTCACGCCATTTGTAGGATGGAGTACATATACAACATCGGTGATCAATGTGATACAAAGGTCACGACACGTTCTAACGTGTCAACACGGAGAAAGTATATGATGCATTAGATGATATTCGTAAGGAGATATTCTTGAAGTCATACTTCGGCAAATTATACGACATCATGAACGTGAAAATAATTGCTCAACTAATTCACAAACTATTATTACGATGGGTTGTTTTTATCAATGGAGATGAATTGTGGTTTTGTTTATACTTGGAAAAAGCTGCCCGCTTCTCCCTATACGAGTTTATGTTCGTCGCAGGATAAAGCCCCAGAGGATGAGTGTGAGAGCTCGATAAATGTAAATGGTAGATTGAGAAATAAATATTCCCCAACATCTAGCAAGGTTATGCCTAAAGAGTTAAATGAGTCATTTGAAAAAGAGATAGAAAACATGAATGATAAACACAAATTGGGTTTAGTGTTTATATATGAGATTGTGTTGAGGTCCAAAGAACAAAAAATACATCTATAAATTTCCACACCTTAGATATAGTTGATGACTTAGAGTTATTTAATGAATATCCATGGGGAATTAAAAGTTTCAAGTTTACGATATATTCATTCCTTAGAGTGTCAAATGATCCAAAGCCCAAATATTCTTTATGGGAGTTTCCACTAGCGATACATGTAAATGGTCAAAACTTGTGATTTGCACATTGTTTTTATTTGATTTTAAATATTTGTAAACAACTTGTACGTCTTTTTTTAGGTGTAGGCATTGGAATGTATTCCTTGAATATCAAACATGTATCATGCTAGGTTATCTAACAATAGACTGCCAAGAATATGCCTTTGGAAATCAACACTTCCTCCTAATTCTAATGATATTGCTGAAGTCTTGGATGACCAAAAGGACTCTATCTTCTATATTGTAATTATTTTTGCATGTTTCCTCAAGTATTGCTAAAAGAATTTTGTTTGTCAATTATTTAGCTTTAAGTTCGCAGCTACTGCATGCTAGCATGGTAAATGATCTAACTGAAACAGTCTGCAAGTATAAGTTTTTTCATCCAAGTTAATAGTATAATTTATGGTTTCATTCCTCACATTATATGTGAACTAATCGATTGGCTTGACAACATATTTTTTGGCTTTATCAACATTCTTATACAATTTCTCTTCTATTATTGGCGTTAGAGTGCTTGTACAATTCTGTGCATTCACACGCCTGTTATAAAACCATTTCTCCAATCTTTTCCTAATACTCTCAATCAATGCAAGTATCGAATTCTGTCGATCTTCTTAAATACCGAATTATGTGACTCTGTATTGTTCGATATCATGATATTTTAACGGTTCTCTTGAAAATGTGACCTTAACTAAATAATCCCAAGCTTTGATATCAATTCTCTTAATTTCACTCATATAATTTCCAAACTTTTCTAAAGTGTATGCCTCTACTACTTTCTTAAAAAGTACGAAAATCTCGATTTTTCGAGTTGCGATCCTTAAGTTGCCTTTTATATGATAGATGCAATGATTGTGATGGATATTTTGATAGACAACTCAAACTCCATTGATAATACTTGGATATCGATTATATATAACAACAAGATTTTTGGTATCCTCTATTACTCTTTCAACTTCGCAAAAAATCAAGTCCACGATGCATCATTCTCAAAATCAACTACACCCCCAAGTAAGAGAATAAATCTGAATATTTGTATCTTGACAAGTAGCAATAAGCAGGGTACCTTTATATTTCTCGGTCAAAAATGTTTCATCATCAACAACTACCTTCCGCATTGAAGAGCAAAATCTGCGAATACAAGGTTCGAGGGCCATAAAAAAGTATTTGAAGTGATTCTCACCATCAATCTCTAAAGACAATGCTATTTTTGGATTAGTTCTAGCCAAGTTATGAGAATATGTATGTAATATGTATAATTAAACCAAATTTTTAACCGCTGTATCACAGCGCGCAATTATAGAACTTAAAACATTTCTCTTGCATTTGTGAAATTTATACCCAATAAAATAGTGTTTAATCATTTACAAATTTTTCCCATGATCAAGAAATTCTTCCACTATGGTTTTTGTTTCCTCACGATTTCATATGATTATTGAGTTTTATTGGATTAATTTATAAACCTTAAAATTATGCATGTTTTGTTTTCTTAAATATGTATATTTTAATTGAACAATACGCTTTTTTTTTTGTATTATACGGATAGACTTTTAGTTCTAGAAGACATTCAATTTGTACATGTGAACCGATCCTTTAAAAAGCGATATAGACATGCGGAAATAAAGATAGAGCAGACTGGCCTACAAAAACAAAACTGCCTATAATTTTGACACAATAAGCAAGCCATTGAGAACTCAGCAACTTCCTATAATGATTTGAATAGACCATCTGATGGAAGAACGAAAAATGAAATACCAACGAATTCAAAAATGACCAACGTCCACCAGTACGGTATTGATATTTCTTTCCGAGGATAACCCCTAAGGGACAACTAGAGGATTAGTGTTAGGAGAATACTCCAATTTCCAGTACAATGATTTTCCTATCATCAAGTTTGAATGTAATTGAGCTAGCAACAATTTTTCAACAAGACATCTTTTCCTCAGTCCAATGGAATGTAGAAAAGGTAATGTGCTGCCTAACTTTACATTTGTGGACGAGGCTCATGTGTCGCAATGTTTTCTCAGGACTCGTTCTTCGATCCAGCATCACACCTCCTTTTCGGTTTTGGCGTTCTGGTGTTGTCCATGCGAGAAACCTGTATTGATTCCCGGAATTAGTTAGAATTTTACATATTAGAAAAATCAATTACTAAAAGTATATAGGCAAAAGAAATTGGATAAATTGCGTACTCTGTCCTCAACAAAATGGTCCTCACTGAAAGTTCCCAAGCAAAAATAAAATAAAATTGCTGAGCTGACATCAAAAGACAAAGTGACAAAAAAAGAAGAGAAACGAATCATTCTCCTTCCACCTCAACCATCATCACCACTCCAAAACTCCACCTTCACTAGCCTATAGCCCAAGCCCCGCTTCCGTGGCTTTCCTCCTCCTTCCGCCACCTGTTTTCAATTAATTGGGTTTGATTCAAGCAGTTTTTTTTTTTTGCCTTGAAGTTACATAGACAAGGGGAGGAGAAGAAGAGGCGGAATGAGATCTGAGGGGCTAAGGTGGGAGGGGGGTGCTGCCATGGGATGAAGAAGAAAGATTCTTTTCTTTTCTTTTCTGTCTCTCTATTTATATTTGATTTCGCTTATTTAAGGTTGTAGGTAATTGTCTTTTTAGGTTAGTTTATTTTGGACAAAAATCACTACGAGTGAGGAACATTTGAGCCAACAATGCCAAAAAAAAAATAGGTTGGCGATAAAAGTGCAAAACGGGATATAGGTTTGGGACAGTGCATGCAATTGAAGTATGACCAAACATTATGTGCTACGTGCACATCTACTGATCTACATACAGAGTAGAACATGCACAAGCACACTCACGCATATGGAAATAGATAAAAAATAGATAGATATAATATAAAAATACAGAGAGAATTACATCAGTTCAGGAATCCTTACAATGCAAGATTTCCATTCTATTTTGGAATGCTCATCTAGGGAGACAGTTTGCGACGAGTGGTTTCGTACATGCTGAAATATGTGGAGGAGGACAGCAGCATCAAGAGCAGCATATTCCAGCTGCACAACGAGACCGAATATATAGAGTTCAAAAATAAAGCAACTCCATATAATGAAATAGCCGCTTCATAAGTTTCTTCTGGAAAAATTAAACCGCGTGATTAAGCTCAACCAAAATGCACACAACTGCAGGTTCCAAGGCTTCAAAGAGAGCCAAATATTTTCCAAACATGCTCTAGAGCATCCCTGAATTATTATAAGCCCACAATATTTATCACAGTTGTTGGCAAGAGTAAATTGGGTCATGTCGAGTTTTTGGGTGCACCAACATGGCTGGGCCTAACATATTTCTTTTATTTATTTGCAAATTTTTCAGCAAAAACAAAGAATAGTATATTTTTTCCTTGGGATGCAGAGTCCACTGCATAGTCTAACACACTGCATTAAACAGTCCTTCTCTACAATTAATATTTTAACACCATCTTCTTTTTTCAAAAAAAAAATAAAAAATAAAAATTGGAGGCCTGCCTAGGGGCCCAACACCAACTCGTGCTGTGCCGGATAGGCCAAGGGGCGGCAGGCCGGCCCACTGCACAGCACAGACCAGTTTGTGCTGTTCTGTGCCTGAGCTGGGCTTTTTCTGTGCGGACTGCCTCGCACCGGGCTGTCCGGCAAAGATTTGACCCTCTAGTTGTGGCTGATAGTTTACTCAATACAGATCATAAAACACTTGCCTGATACTGAGTCAAAGGTCGTTGCTCCCAGTTGCTGTTTCGTGTTGTTTTGTTCAAACCATTACCCAGTATCTTCTGTTTCCATGAACACAATGCCCAAGAGGCCAAGAGAGGCTTTAATTTGATAACCACTTGACCACAATGGAAGCGAAAAATGAATAAACTAAACAAAAATGACATACAAACTCATAATGGTCAATGAAGTATTACATGTGAGAAAACAGTATAGTTGGTGGCTACAATTATATAATACCTTTGCTAAACCAGAAAGACCACCTCGCTGCTCTTTGAACACATTTTGAATGTCAAGAAGCATCTCACAATGCTTGAAACAATTCAGTTCTCCATAAGAATGAGCAAGCTGATATGCATCACATTGAAAATTGTAGCCTGTAGATAACAAAATCATGGCTCAAGTAACTTTCTTGCAAAATTTAATTTATTTAATCATAAAAAGACCGAATGTAAACCATACAGAATATGGAGAATTCCTTTAACTTTCACATTGTTTGGCAATGGAGACAAACTAAAGAAAAATGCTACTTTCAAACATTGAACTGGGAGAATATCTTGTGGTCTAGGGCATAATAATAAAAGAAAAATGCTAAGTGTACATAAGTGTGTACATAACCCTCACATGGGGTGGGGCCCACAAAAATGTGGGTCCCACCTCATGTGAGGGTTATGGACACCCCTATGGACACCAATTATGTGTCAAATAATGCAGTAAGAATCAAGTTTTCCTGTTTTCATCCAATCTGCTTTATTATAGTTATATTAATTGTCTTTTAAGGACATTGGACGAAAAACAATTTAGAATCCAATTATTACATTCCAATAGTCCAAATAATTTTATCCATGACGTTAAACTTACCAAGCTTCAGAATACTTGGAGAGTGCAACATGCGGGCAAAGCATTCATCTACTAAAGTTGGAACGTCTTCATGTAGCTTTATCAAGTCAAATATATAAACCTTCTTATCAGAGGAAATTTGCATGATAGAAACCTGTAGCATGAGGAATCAACTTTTCAGAATTTGAGAACAAGAAGAGACTAGTGTTATGCATCAGAATATGTATGGGATCTTTTTATTTTCGTCAGAACGAAATAATCATATTCTTCAATAATGCCTCCCACTTTTTTTTTCCCTAAAAAGTAAAAAAGAAAAATAAGCAAGTGTTTTTGGGTAATTTGTATTAGGAATGCCATTCTCTAACGGTCAAGGACAATACGAAACAGAAAAAATGGGTTCTTCTGTAAGAACTTGCTCTTGATGAAACCAAAAGGAGAACAATATATTGATAGAAATGAACTTGCTATTGCAGTGGCAATGGATAAGAAAGTACCTTACTGGCTTTGCTGCCCTTTTCATAAGTTGGTTTCCATTCACAATCAAGGCCTATAATTTTGCAATCCTCGATGTACGATGTTGCTTCACGCAAACCAATGACTTCATCAACCCAGATAACATCTTCAATTAACAATTCATTAAGGTGCAAATAGCCACTGTGGACAACATTCCTGTCGAGCTCTATGCAAAATGATTGAAAGAATAGGTTAGAAAAAAGTAAATAAAAAAAATCTTGAATCAATGTTTATGTTTCTTGCTAAATACACTATTGAAAAGAAATGAAAAGAGCTATACGAAAACAACTATGATGAACCCTCCTATATATGTCACCAATAGATGGGGAAAAAGTACAACTACCAAATCAAATCCAAAATTTAAACTTGTGAGATAACAATTTTATTGGAACCCCAAAATTAGCCACTTGCACTTCTCACAACCCATTGTCCATTCACAATAGTGGAACATAAGAAGCTAATTTTCAGAAAACGATGACTAGCCAAACGAAATTAATAAAAATAGAAACTAATGCAGTTGAAAAAGAGACAAATCTCCTCTAAACAACTCTTAGATGTCCACTGTTATAGAGGAAATTGATGAAGACAAGGTTTAAATGATACCAGTGGGACCAATCTAAATAAAATAGTTGGGTCTAAATTATTTACAGAAAATTATCTTACTCCGCTGCTGATTATTTGATAATATCAGCAAGTCTTTTATTATTTGTTGCGGTTATTTACACAAAAATTACAGAAAAATTATTCTTCTAAATCTTATTAATGTTTCCTGACAATCTCATGTTTGATTTACAATGTTTCTTATTAATGCAGCAATTATGTTTAATAAAAAACTAGCTAATCACCAACAATGGAAGTTTGAAGAGAAAGTAAAGTTTGGTGTGCTTTTTGTAATAAGCAGAGGGACAAGAGAACATGCTGAAGTCACATGGAAAGCCAGCAGTATGCATATTTATAGACAAGAGTGGACATCAAACTGAAACAACTCCTTTCAACTTTGAGTAACTTGATCATCTCTACAAGATGCTAAACTAAACTCATCCTCCACGAGTCCTCTCTAGTTCTCTTTCCCAAAAAGGTAGCCCTTTAAGTGCCCTCACTAGCTCATTGAATCCAGCAACTTGGATCATTGATTCAGGTGCATCTCATTACATGACCTGTTTGTCATATTTATTTAGCGCATATCTCATTGCTCTGGTCATTTAAAAAATATAATTGCTGATGGTAGTTTGTCTCTGATTGCATGAACAGGTTCGATAGTCATATCAGAAGATTTAGTTTTAAGATCCGTTCTTCATGTGCCTAATATTCTAGCAATCTAAATTCACCAAGGACTCTTTAGCTGTGTGTCAAATTTCTTAAGTCTCACTGTGATTTCAGGACCCACTTTCAGGGAAGATGATTGGCTGTGTTAGGATGATTGACAGACTATTATTTTGATGACGACTTAAGTGGACAAGCTCAAGTTATGAAACGCGAACTCAGGTCTTATGCTTGGCTCCAATACTATGTAAAACATCTCATCTGAAAGCTTAGTTCTTCTCTTCAAGAGAACTTCATCAGACTAGCAAAAATTATGTCATGGTTCTCAAATTTTATTGAATTTTAGACTCCCTAGATGGAACTTAGTGTGTTTCATTTACAAACTAAATACAAGGAAACCATTTGATGGAGTGTGTCAATTTAATTGGCATTCCATGCACCCAAAAAGAGAAGGAATCTAATTATATTTACATCCATAACTTCATCAGAAACATGGTTATGGATGGGGCGGAAATTGAGCAACCTGGAATAAAACTCTTGACATCAAGCAGAATCCTCAAGCATCAAAAATCAGTATCATGTTAGGGGAACTGCCTGAAAGCCTATGAAAATGCCCTAGTTAAATTTAAGTATCTGTCCTTACTGAAGACATATTTTCTGCATTCTCTCTCGACTCCAATACCAGAATGCACACACTTAGCAATGTTTAAGCTCTTGTAATTGAGATCCTTTTACATGGAGAAATATTTTTCAACACAGGTTATTAAAAGGATCACACTTCAGCACAAGGAATTCACGAAGCAACAAACATTTGATGGGTAACTTAAATGACCCCAAAATATTATAGAATTCCTGCCGTACTGATATCTCTATTACTTACCAAATTACCCAGGGGCAGTTAATCACGAGTAAGCAAGAAAAGAAATCAATGTGGTAGATAAAGTGCAACGTCTTCTCAAGCATACCTTTGATGCTCGTGAAACCTTCGAGGGAATAGCGATCGCAAATTTCTTCTACCTTTTCTGAGTTGCCAGCTTCCATTGCCATATAAACCTCAAATTTCCCAAAAAAGAAGAAGAAGAAGAAGGTGTTTATACTCTTATGTTTTTCAGTGTATTCAAATATTTGAAGAACATAAGAGTGACAAAATGTTCAAGAGAAAGTCCAATTATCAATTTCAGATTGGGTTTTGTGACCATTTAAATACTCCATATTGCAACATATATCATGGAAAGTTTCTTGACTTGGAAGAATGCAAAGGAATTTCTTTGACGTAATTTTTATTCTGGAAAAAATTTCATTTAGTTCTTTTGGAGCTTTATTTTGTGCATGCAGATTTATTACAACTGCACTGCAGTTAAGGGCAAATGTTAAAATATTAACCTAAAATCATCTTAACCACTAAATGGGTAACAATATTTCAAACCCCCTAATCTTCCGGTGAGCCGGTAATAATAGAAAAAAAATATATGAAATTGTCGCAATAATCATGTTTATTATAACTGGGATCTTGAATTTCTTTGATAAGTTAATCTGGTATAGAAAGAAAGGTTCATATTTGGATTCATTTTGCTGCAACGCCAATCTAGGAAGCACCGACATGGACATGCCAACATAATTTTTCAAAGTACTGACACAACACGTGCACACACTAATAAAAATAATAATTTGTCTATATTTTTTATGTTTTTGGTTTTCATTTTTAAAAATTTAAAGTAAATTTATTTTTCTGTATCTCGGTGTGTCGGCAATGTATCTCCTCGTGTCAGTAACGTGTCCAACTCTCTGAAACCAAAAACTATTATGGACAAGTCACTGGTAATTTTTGACACGTGTTGGTTTCGTATTGGGATCTCTGTGTATATGGATGATGTGTTGACGACATGTCTACTGTACGAAACTAAAAATAATTTGAACACTCCATTTGGCATTTCAAACATGTGTCAATTTAGTATCGGTGTCAAATACAAACTCATAGTGCTATATGAGGGTGTCAGAATTGTACATGTTGGTAATGTGTATCTCTAGCATGTGTCGACAATGCATCTCCAACATGTCGACAATGTATCTCCACGTGTCGATATCATGTCCAGCTCTAGAAAGTCAAAAAATAATTTGAACACGCTGCCTAAAGTTTTTGATAGAATCAAGCTTGGGGTACAGGGTGGGGGTCGATACCTCACAATAAGGGGGATGGATGGGATTTTTTGGCAATTTTTTATTACCATGGGTCCCGCATGGGACCCACCCATGTGAGTGTAGGTAAAATTTCAGTAAAATTATTTTCTGTACATTTGGCTTTATCCTTTTTGATATGTTGGTTTCGTGTTGAGATCACTTGACATGTTTGACAATGTGTCGACAACATGTTCAACTGAACAAAATCTAAAATAATTTGGACAAACCATCTGACATTTCCAACATGTGTTGGCTTGGTGTCGATGTCCAACATGTCAAACAACACTGTGATGGTGTCTACAATGTATAATGTGTTTGTAACTTGTATATCTCTAGCGTGTCTCAAAAATGTATCTCTGACATGTCAAAAATATTTTCCAATGTGTTGGAAATGTATCTCCAAGACTCCAACATGTCCAACTCTACAAAATTAAAAAACTAATTGAGACACTTCACCTGGAGTTTTTGACGTGTTGGTTTTGTGCTTGAATGTCTTGACATGTTGACAATGTGTCAACGATGTGTCCAACTGTACAAAACCAAAAATAATTTGAACATACCATCAACATTTTTGGCACATGTTCTCGTCGTGTCGAATACTGACTTGTCAGTGGTATGAGGGTGTGAGTCCATCCTCAATGCCAATTCAGTATACGGAGATAGGAAAATTGGATTGCTCATCACCAATTTGCCTCAATAACACATGATTTGCAAGTTGCACCTTGAGCCTAATCAATGTACTTTTACCCCCAAATTATTTTTTCACTCGGGTGCCATGAAAAGAAAAATTAGAGCTTTTACCCATAGCTCAACTACCTACCAAATACTCGAGAAGTTGTTTATCAGCATTTGCTCTTGCTTCCGCTACATCCCATACACCTTTTTCTGCTAGTTTCTTCAGTGAGCTGCAATTTCATATAAAATCAAGTGAGATCCTGATAGGAATGGAATATAAAAGAACAGAGTGGACCCAGCGAGTTACAGTGAATGAACTTGCCTTTCCATATACTGATGATATAGTTCTGGGAATTCCTGGCTCATATTATTTTTCTTTATAATAGTGTGAGCACGTTTTACAAGCTTCTTGTCAACATATTCCTGGACAAGTGTGCACAACATGGATTTTCCCATGAACGTGGCCCACTTTTCTGCTGCTTTGTATTGTCTGCATTCCATCATTTGAAGTAGAAATGACTCTCCGGACTTATGAATAGAGAAGTGTTCCAACAGAGAAACAGCATTTATGTATGATTGGGATTCTATCAGCTCAAAAATATACCGCTCCACTAATTCTTTTGCTTTGTTTATTATAATGCTCCTCTTCTTGTTAGAATCATGAATAACTACCTGTATATTTTCCAAACTGACATCAAAAACCTGAAGAATCTTAATTAGAATCCTTTCGTCAAGCACCATACTTCCACCAGTAATGTCCAGGAATAATTTGGCAGCAAAAAGTTTCGCTTTGAGTATATCTTCAGCAGTGGATCCCGTTTTCAGAAATCGACAAAGAGCAGATATCATCAAATGACTGAAGCCCCTTCTGTGTATTTCAAACAGGGGCAGAATACAGAGACAGTGAGCAATGAAAGTAGCAGGGCCAGGTTGTGGATCATTGTATAGAACTTGGTGCACTTGGTCTTGTAATGCACGGAACTTCGCAATTGCCTTGCATGTTCCTGGCAAATGTAAAAATCAGATAAATATCATTGTTAAACAAGGCAATCAAAAAAATCTTGTTATGTTGACTTTGTTGTCAAGGCTTCAATAGCATATGAGACCTAGTCATTTTGAACATACACAGCCACAAAGTCTTAATGCAAAGATACAAGAGTGTGAAAGATATCGTCAGTTTACTTAGTGATACCGTTTTGCCACATTGAGTGACAAAATTGATAATGGTCACAATTTTTTTAAGAATTAAAGATATACTTACACTTAAAATTCTAGGAAATTCTAGAAAGTAAACTTTAAAAGCGAGTAACCTTGAAACTCACGTCAATTCCTCTCTAAGACCAAACTGTAGGTACAAGAATTCAGACAATTAGTGCATGAACAATTCCTAGAGTTAATTACAGCTATTACTATTGGAGATCGTCTGCACGAATTAGAACAGAATATAATGTTTCTGAAGTTGGTTCTAAAAAGGGAGATTATCATTGCTCCAGAAGAGGAAATCATTCATTCCCAATTACTATCATAATGCAAAATATCTCACAAGTGTAGTTTCAAAATTGTGTTTTTTTATTTCCTTTATAGTAACTAGTAAATTGAAGTGCCTAAGGACAGTGAGTCAATGAAACTGACACATGCTGGGGACTGGTAAGGAGCTGATATTGTTTTGCAGCACTCATTTCAAGCTCTCTCAACTTTTATGGTGCTTAGTGCTATTAATAGTAGCAAAAGCGGTGAGGGAAGTTGGAAGGTGGGAGGAGGGAAGGGGTCTTTTGATTTCTTTCATTTTTCAATTTCTTTGCTTTATGTTTATTTCTTTATTTGAACATGAGGGTGAAATTATCTTTTCACATTTAACACCTGCTTAGGAGGAAACAGTCAGAAGGGACTTTTTACTACAAATTGGTGATTGAGTACACATCTGCCAAAATTTGGAACAGGGATTCAAGTGCCAATCGACCCAAAGAATGAGGGCCGTAGTTGTAATTTTCTCTCGTTGGTATCTGCTCAATTAGTAAGCATAATTATTCTCCATGACTAGCAATACATATCCCCTGAAGTTTTCTGAACATAATCTGAAATGCTTTTAGTAAGAAAAGAGAAACTGAATATCACAGTTTTAATACAAAAAACACTTGCCACAGAATAAGGAATAGTAAAGGTAATAATTCTAAAGGAGTCTGTTTGTCTGAGATCAATTTCAAAATCACAAATAACATAGATAATAAGTCAACAATTCAAAAGGCTAAATAAATGATAAATGCTTTGAGCTGGCTAAAATATAAGCTTGGATTTTGCCATATGCATATCCTAAATACTAGATTTTTCGATCATGGCCTCATTGGATATTCCACCTCCAAAATAAAAATGTACCTAGTTAGCATTCTTGTAGAGTCTATAACAATTTAGAATGAAAGAGTGAGAATAATACCATATGCATAGTATTTCTTTAAGAGATACACAAATACCAAAGGAGGCATGTGGGAGAGATCATAAAAATCATGCCTCTTTAGCGACCATGCGAGTCTTTCACCCATTCCCTAGGTTAATAAGACGAAAAGCCTACACAAGAAATAAAATAGACATGTTGAGTAAAACTTGACACGATATATACACTAGTATTTACAGCAATTAAATAAATTAAAAGAAAAAAACTTATCCACCTTCAATCATAAAAATGCTAGCAGTTTTCTAGGAACATGATCTTTCAATCTATATAATTACTATCTAAAGGCAAATTATGTATAAAGTGGTAATTTTGTACAGAGCTTTCGGATCAGATAGGTAACAAAATTGCAAGGTTAAGAGAAGGAACCACTGACGCGAAGATAAATCAAGCTACTAGTATGTAGCCCTAGTATTCCTTGCACTCTTTCAGAAAGTACAGGCATAGAGCCCTCAAGAGTCTTTTAACTTTCTATTGCAAAATTTTTTCATAAAAACAATAAAAGAATTCTCAAAACTCAATGCAGACTTCAGACTATCAATAAAATATATTTTTTGAAAAAAAAGGATTCCTAATCGTAGCTTACAAAAGTAACTCGAGGCATAACGAATTTATACGCAAGTCTTCTAACTGTTCAAATTTAAAAAAAAAAATTGCAGAAAAGAGCAGTTGTATAGCCAGGTGTAACAGTAAGTCAAAAACCTACTTGATCAAAATGAAAATCATGAATCAAATTGAATGGAAATTTTCAGGTCAAGATTTAGAACTATCATAAATTACACCTCCATATACTAATAGATCTATATGCCCTTCAATAATGTACATTAACCAGAAAATGGTCATATAACAATCATGCAATGAAATAGTGAGTGCAGCATCTTTAACTCATGAGATTCGAGTCAAAGTTAACATCAAAGATTTAACTCGGAATCTGCAACACCAAGAGTCATTAGAATGGAAATATGCAAATGAATGTTATTAGAACAAGCGAAAATGAAAATTCAAAAACCAAGTGAATAAGATACAATCACATAACCAACCCTAAAAATATAGTTAAAATACTTCAGAATATCTATAGAACTATTGATCAAAATACAAGTAAAATTGAAGGCACTTGAGGTAATAGTTACCTCTTACTTTGGACTTTAGTGTTCACAGATCCCAAAACACCTCCACAATACCCTGAAATATGCACATAAAATTCATCATTTATAAAGCGAATCGTGTGAAAGAAAGAACGTTTATTTCAATAATAATTGGAAAAGAAATTTGTGGAACCACCATATAACCTAGATGATGAACTAAAATGGTACATAGTACCGAGTATCCATGAGCAAAAACAGAGAAGTGAAGAACTAAACAAAGATTTCAATACCTATTATTTCCAATTGTCTAGAACGTCAATGAATATTGCTTAACAATGCCCAAAATCATCAAAGTTTATCTGAGGTTGAAGTGCCTGAACAACAGTTTTAAACAAAAATCTTGAGCCCCAGCACCTAAAAGATCACAGTAAAAAGTTTAGACAATATCACACTAAAGTTCAGAAATATCAGTTAGTGATACCAAAGCAGAAATCAATGAAAATGGTACTTACACTTATGAAAAGTTCTGATATTTAGTTCTCTGTTGCGTAGACCCTATATATTCTAAGGTGAAGTCGGGATTGGAAGTTAGGTATCTTGGAAGTCAGTAAGAAGGAAAAACAGATTTGAAATTATGCATTCTGATTTCAATTTTCAACATCATTGGGGCTGTTTGTAAAACTCTGTTTGTACAACTAACAAACAGATACTTTCTAAGTTCAAATTGATGCCCATAATGCATAACTCAAAAGCACAACTTCACTTGAAATTCAAATAAATTTCAAATGGAAGCGAGATGAAACAAGGGCATCTTTCTAGGTTCAGATAAACCAACACCATTGATAACCAGTAACCATTAGCTAATGAACCAAAAAGGAAAAAAAAAAAATCTATCCCTTTTTTCCTAGTTAATAATAACCATTTCTACTGAGGGTTTGAGAAAAAGGTTATGATGTGACTAAAGGCATCCATTTTGAAGATCCTAAACAACACTTATGATTTGTTTCTAAGATCCTTGATTTTGATGCAGGTTGAATTAGTATGGCAATGTGATTCTTAATGGTCAAGTTTTGAACAATAGATCAATAGCTGTCTTATTTATCTGCAGATACACGGCTAATTTTCACATACAACAATAGGTAAATAAAAGAGAAAAAGGCACTAGATGAAGATATGGATGTGCACCTAGATTATAATGTTTGTATGTCAATTTACATTTATCAAGTTTATTGTGTGAAACCTAGTCTTTATATTTACTTCTGGCACATAGAACTCAATTTCCCAATTTGAGGTGAACCATGTGCTAGGTTAGGAATTCTAGGAGTGTTTCCTGTGACATTCTCCAAAGCAATACAGATTAAGAGAAACTTCGCCTCTACTTCCATGCCTATCAACGGATATTCAGCATTTAATCCTTCAGAAGTTTTGAAAATGTGGGGAGGAACCTGCAGCCTGAAGAGCTCAGTTAAAATGTCCGTAGTCTCTTGCATCTTGAGATTCAACCCCCTACCCCCACCTATCCCAAAAAGGGACAGGTGATGACATATTATTCATGTCAACCTTATCGTCATTAATCTTTGATTAATCAAAAATTTCTGAAGCAAGACAAAATCAGAAAGATGGAGAATATGATTTCACATTGAAACGACTACAAATTAGAGCAAAGTTACAGATGTCAGGGAAGGATTTGCAAGACATCCAACAGACCTATCCTTTGACCACAGTCAAGTATAAATGTATAATACATCTGAGAGTTGAGTTAGCAATCTCATGCTTCAAACATAATCTGAGAACATATTTGGTTTTTCCGTTTATGGACTATGGAAGGGTGAAGGAAACTTTAGAATCTTAGCTCGAAGTGAAAAAAGACACAGATACTTATGAGAGGAATTAAACACTTGAATTAGCAATCACTTCCTTTTTCACCTTATAATCGTAGAATTCAATTGAAATTTGTAATCAAGAGTTATATCAATTTCGATCCAAGTTCTTCAAAACTCCACAACTCAAATTGGGAAAAGAAACCACAAAGCAGTTCAAAATCCATTAGTCGGCCAACTGCACACATTCATTTAAACTAAACGAATGCATCTACTCAACTAACTGAACTAAAACACGAAATTGGTCACAAATCACTAATAACTATCATAATTGTTAAAGATGCAGAGCAAAAGAGAGAGAATAAGAAAATGAACTAAAAAACAATACAACCGTCGAACAGGCATTATTACAGTCGGCGATAAACGTATAAGCAAATTTGCATTAAACTCACCATAGAAAGAAGTTTCATATCCCATTCTAACATCACATGCAAAAGTAAGGTTCTGAATAAAGAACGAGGAAAAAGAGATTACTTTTTGTTTCGATTAAATGGGTTTCGTTTGGCTAAACTACCAGCAAAAAATATCTCTGTAGATATCTAATAAATGGATTTTTATGGCTGTTACGGAAAAACAATGGCGGTTGGTTTGGTTGACAGAGGCATGTGGAAGATGGGATCAGTGTTTGTTACGTAGCCAATTGATGCATGTGGCTTCCATTCGTGTTGCGTAGACACGTACACCTCCAACTCCAAATTACCTCGAGTGGACGGGGTCGAGGCAGGGACTTAATTGACATTTGACCTAGATGTTACAAAACACGTGAAAATTAAGAAAAAAAAGTTGATATACTAGTAAAAAAGAGTTAATTGTTTCAAAAATCGCTTTACTTATAGGAATTCGCTATTTGTACACCCGATTAGTACATGCTTGTTGACAAATATATTGTTGTCAAAAACTCGTAATAGTTTTTTTTAAACTATCAAATAAGATAAGAGAAATTTAGCCAAATAACCCCAATAACCAATGATTTTGGAGAAATGACCATTGACCCACATTGAAATAGAATAAAAAAAAATTTAAAATATTTTAATGGTAAAATGAAAAAGTTGTCCTTCAATT
>CAIGRF010343409.1:0-11323 GCA_903798235.1 Fraxinus ornus
AAACGAATCGGAAAAGAAAAAATCATTTTTTTTTAAAAAATTGAATGTGTTACAAGAAGCATTTGTTTTTATGTATCTTTATCCTTGAACCACATATATCACCACCGATGATTGACATGTGTTCCACTTAGCCACCAAAATTCGTCTATAAATAGAGGTCCGTGTACACATGCACATAAATAGGGAGTCTTTTCGAGAGCCTTCTACACAAGCACTTCACACACAAATTTGCAACCACAATCTTCATATCAATTTTTTTTTCAAGGAATTAAATTTATTTTAGCTAAAAAAAATTTATTCGTCAATATATATATTAAGAAATTAAAATATTGTTATTTTATAGCTAAAAAGCTAGTAAAAATACATTTTTTGTTTTTTTAAAATTTGTACTTGTTTTGTAAATTTATATGTAATGTATACTGTAATGTAATATTTTTAGAAGTCAAATAAAAAAAGTTCTGAAATTGATTTGAAAAATCTATTCAATTTCCCTGTGTTTCAAAATATATAAATGATAATTACCCTCAAAATAATAAGAAGCTTGTGCGGTGGATCGTATCAATTGATCTTACGGATGCTGAATTTTTAATCGGATATTGTCCACTTCAAATCTAATCGACACAATTTTGTTCTTGGAATTTTCACTCAAAGTGCCTCGTACCATTTAGAAATGTTTCTTTATTGCCTCAGGCATGAAAGGCCAAATGAGTGAAAGATGTTCAATCCCACCTCGCATGCGGTTACCAAACCGTGATGGCATTTAAGTAATCAGGTCTTTAGGCTGAATTCATAGGCAACACCATTTCTCATCAAGTATGGTATCATTTCGGAAATATTTTTTAGGTACTTATGAGATCAAGTGAGGTTATTAAATCTCAGCTCCATATAAAGTTACTCGGGTCCAGAAGGGACACATTCATATTATTATTCTTCTGTTGATATTTTGATTCTTATGAATGGAGAGGAATGATGCGAAGCATAAGGAGATACGCATGAGCCTAGATGGATCATTTGAAGAGTTTATCGCATAATTTCACTTCTCCACATGGATCGCTTATTTTGGTCTGTTCATTGGTTTGAGGACTTGACTATCTCCTCACTTTTTGGCATTTCTTTCTCTTCCTCCCCTAGCACTTCCTATTTAAGTTCTATGAAGTAATCCATTAGCAGGATCTTACAAGATCAACACCGATGAATGCATCAATGATGATTTTGCTAGTGATGGGGACATTATTCGCCATCATGATGGACACTGTATTATGGCTTTCTCGTCATTATATGGAAACTGTCTTATTTTGGAGACTGAGTTACGACATATGAGCTATCTTGGATGTGATTTTACTTGCTGACGACTTGGGTTAATAGATCTAGGTAGAAGTAGACTAGTATGTGGCCGTTCACTATATCACTATGGGTAGAGGACCATAGATATGGACATTTTAGTATTAGATGACCTTTTTTTCGCCCTTTATTTTGTGTGTGTAGGAAGTTGTACTTCCTAATTTCTTTCATTCTTTTATATGTTGCATTGTTTTGCTTTTGGAAGGTTAGATTTATATAATTATATCACTCTTCCTAAACATGATTAACGAATGACGACACATGACAACTTTACCTTACTAAGGATACAACTAAGCAGCTAATTTTCAGCTAACTATTGATTCAAATCACGTGTAATTAGGCAATCTTCCTCATTAATTGACTACAAAATGTGATGCAGAAATCTCATTGGGAATGGTATATTCCCCGGACGAAACCTTTGTGGTTCCTTGTACAAAAAGAAAGACAACAAAATATGGCTTTGTATCGACGCCAATATCAATGTTCCACTCTTTTAATTATTTATTTTTAAACTTTTTCCTCTTTTACTTGAATACTAGTGAAGGGAACGTGCGTTGCACGTTAGTTGATTATTGTCGACAATGCGTGGTTGCAAGATCAAGAAAAGAAGTCTTGAGTTTATGAGAAGCGAAAATGAGCTTTTATTATCAACAAGCAAAGTGTGTGAACCTCGAGAATACTAACAAATGCACAAAACTCTTTCATTTGGTGATCAAAAGGAACGCAAAACGGAATTATATTGTTGTTGTGCTTAAGGGAGACGGGACTTGTATTACTTCACAAAAATAGGTTGCTAGGGAATTCATCAATATTTATAGCAAGCTGTTGGGAACGTGATCTTGGGCAACCTATTGATATTGATAAGTGTCTTGAGGGGAGGGGCTGTGTTATCTTGTGAGCAAGTGGAGTCCCTTATTCAGGACATTTCATGACAAGAGATCAAAGAAGCATTGTTTTGTATTGGAGATGACAAGTCTTTGGGGTTGGATGGTTATTCTTCTTACTTTTTTAAGAGATCATAGGGGTTGATTTTGTGGGGGCAATTAAAGAATTTTTCTCTTCAAGTTCTCTTCTCAAACAAACCAATCACATGATCATTGCATTGGTGCCAAAGTCTAGCCATTCAAATACCATTGATCTGAATTACGACGACCTGAATTGCGACACGTGGCCAGTCAATGTTTTGACTCTTTTATATTATAGTCAAGTAAACATCCTCAAAAAATTGAATTGGACAATAATCTAACATATAAAGGGTCAAGAATCAAATCAATATATAAAAAATATAAAAATTTGTAGGCTGAATCTAAACGAATTGCATATACTTGAAATTTAGATCAAAGAACTATTGGGGGGGTTTTGGAGTTCCATGAACAGCCAATGAGTTTAGTCATAGAATAAGTAGAATTGAGTTGAGCTTTCTTTTCATTCTAAACGACTCTAGGTGAAAGGAGTCACCACAGGTTTATCGAATCGAAGTGATGTCCTCTAGATTAGAGATAGAGGCGATCAATTGGAGAAAACCAAAGCAAAATGAAGCTACAAGCAAGGGCGGTTCTAGATCAATCGAAGGTGCCTTGTTAACATAAATACTGTCGACAACCGCTACAGTGGGACACCAATGACCACCACCACCCCCATCATGCATCAAGATCACAGCAATTTCACTCCTATCATTTTCCCTTTTCTCTCTCCAATTACTTCTCTATTTATGTCACCTCTACTACCCCTACCCCCACCACCTCACTCCAAGAGCGCTACCTTTCTTTACTCCCAGCCTCCACCGGCACAATCCAATTTCCACCGTCACCTCCGTTGCCACCATGGAAGCCGGGGGTAGTGGTGTGGAGGATTGGAATAGTTGACCTGACTGGTTCCATGACAGAGGATGTCATAGTGGGAGAGTCCAACGAAAGTCCAATACAGAGTGGTGGTGAATGAAAATAATTACGGAAATAATGACAAATTCAGTGTTTGTGATTCGAGTTTGAGTGAGTACATTCCTTGTTTGGACAATGTGGAGGAGATTTTGAGGTCAAATTCATTGGAGAATAAAAAAGTCTGAGAGAAATTGTCCTCAAGATGGTTAAGCACTGGATTGTTTAGTGCCCAGGCCTAAAGATTACAAGCTTCACATTCCATGGCCTAAAGATTGTTTAGTGCCCAGGCCTAAATAATTACATTTCTGAAATTCTTTTTCAAGTTTATTATGATGATCGCGAGGATTAATGTACCAACCCGAACATACTTAAATGTCTACTGGAAGGACATGTATCTATCCATATTATTTCTAATGGATTATAGTTCTGATGTAATTGTAGGTTTGGTATGATGACATACCTCACACGAACTTGTCGAAGAAAAAGGAGATACCAAAATTTGATATCGAGACAAAGCAATACTTGTATCTTTTCAGATGGTGGAACACAATTTATCCATGATGCTAACGAATGCTTGGATAAGATTTCCAAGGTTTGCTTAATTTCTAATTTCAGCTGAATATTATTGTTTATTTGCATCTCCTCAATTCCCACATTACATTATTCACACAACGATTATACACTGAACAGTTACATAATTGCATCATTTAACAACAGGCAAAAGTAACTACGAGGTTATATGTTTGGAGGAACTCTTTTGGAAAGATGAGCTTCATAGATTTCTACGAGCACCCTAGGATCCTTCGCCACAAGTTCCATGTACTCTTCTAGCTTACTAAGCTTATCCATGTTGTCCATTATCAATGACAATGATGCATCGCGCAAACATTTCGCACCCTGCTGGAGAGCGAAAGCATAACATGGGAGTGAGTTTTCCAAGTTCAGTTTGGACATCAGGAACTTCTCACAGTAGCTCTTTAGATACGTAACTTGATATTTTTCAGCCAGCACCAAGAGGTCACATGCCATGTGCTCATCGAGGCATGCTTCAGCTGTGTACAAATAATTGACAAAAGCTCGGATGGCATCATATGATGCATCACTGACTTCGATGGTCCCACTGATGCTTTCTTCCATGTCGTTTTCGAACATGGCCCGAAACACTGGAGAACGACTTGCCTGCATGACAATCAAGATTATCAAAATTCATACAAGTACACAACAATTAACTCGATCCTAATAACACAAACCCAATACTTCCTGGGAGTTATTATGCAAGGACCCCAATGATTTTCAGAACTATCACGATGGCTGCAAAAAGTTTCTAGAGAGTAGAAGGATGAGAAATTGCTGCCACTCATCACCACATTGTTTAAGGCTTTGAACATGTCAATTAGATTAAAGATCACCGGATCCATGAATATTTTTTTACATCACCTAGTCCACCGACCAATATATCTGATACTTGGAATCCAGTTTCTAAATAATTGACAGAGATGTACACGACCATCATTATATGACGTCTCATTTTACTATAATTTCTGCTGAGAGTTATCAACTGGACCATCGACTAAGATCGAAAAGTTTGGGAGATAAAATCATAAAAATCATTATGCAATGTCAACATAAAGCTTCATGACACTTAATTGATAATTCCATATATTTTTTCAGGGATTCCTTGGCATGTATTTTTGATGAGATGTTCCTAAAAAATTGACTTTCTCTGTACAAATTATGTGGTGATCTATGTCAACCGCCAAAAATATAGAGGAGCCTGAACTTCTAACTTACACAGATACCTTTGCCACATCAAGGGCAGAAAAAAATTTACTGAAAACGTTTCTTGAGGTTCAAAGTTCCCACAGAAATCAGAATCAGTGGATTTTATGCATCGATTTCTTATAAAAGAACTTCATGGAGCTTTTTCAAATACAAAAGCAAACACGCACATATCCACCTTAGAATCAGAACTTAACTACATACATTTCAGTCCTGCTTGCACACAATTTCACCAGAGCAATTTATAACCTTTTTTGGTGATGTACATGGCCTTGCACCGATGTCCATTTACTCAAATTGGTAAAAGTACCGAAAATATTCAATAAAAAAAATATTAGTTGTGTAGAGCCACCTTAAAACTAACAGCCAGAAGAACATTAAACTAAAATGTTCCAAATCTCTTCATTTCCCTTCAAAATCATCCAAAATAGTTAAGTAAATTTGAAATTTTATTCTAATGTAGAGTGATGCAACTATTCTCCCAAAAGCTACAGCTAATAAGAGAGGCACGACCAAACCCAAAATAGAAAATAGTTCAGTAAATTTGGGTGACGCAATCAATTCATCTAAAAGCTATAGTTAGCAGGAGCAATCAATCACTCTTTTATCAATGCCAATCTACTCTTAAGTTTGGAAATTGCTTCGACAATCCCTGAATAAATACTTCGCCCAGCCTACCCTGGTGTTCAAATGATTCTCGTATCGCATTCATATTCATATCAATTATCAAATCCACCCAAAAAACCAAAAAACTAACGAATATGGTGAAATGGGTATCATACCAGGACAGCCCGATGGGCAGGAACGGAGGGAAAACTGGACGGAGGATTGTCAGAATCAGTCGGACCAGAGACGATTAATAATTCAACGTCAGAGAAGGCAAATGTATTAGACCTGGAAATGGCGATAAGCCCACCAGACCCAGAGCAGAGAAGGCGGAGGAACTTGACCTTGGCTTTGAGGTCCTCGATCTCGAGCTTGAGCTTGAGCTCCTTCTCCATCTTGCTGGCCTTCACAGAGCATTCCGGGCACGTTCCAACATCACGGTTATCACGTGTATAGTACACATCCCCGCATGAAACGCACGTCGCTATTCGATTCATTCCCCTCCTCCGCCGTCGCGCCGCCGCAACGGATCGTTCTTCTTCGTTGTTGTCTTAGTCTTCTTCCTCGTCTTCCTGCTCGTCACCGAAGTCTACGTCGGGGTCCGATGAAAATCGCCGCCTCCGGTGCTGGTTACGTGACTTACGCCGCATTTTCCTCTATTTATATTTTCTCTCCACCTTTAGTGCCTTTCTTGCAAGGTGGGCTTTTTGACATCGGGAACTTTACCCAAAAATGCGACTTATGTTCAAATTGGGGTAAAATGAAGATTCGACAAGTAAAATATGAGGTGGAAATGGAAAAAGGAAAGACAAATTTTTTTCATCATGGGAATGGAGAAAGTAAAGTTCTTCTATGCTTTCTTGCCTTGCGTTTATGAACTTGGAATTTCAATCTCTACATTGCTTCAGAATTGTAATAACTTTAAGAGGAAAAATCTATTTGTACATAACTTTTTACATAATCTTTTACATGTTGAATTATCGGACAATCTAGCACTCGCATGCACGACACCACTCATAGAAAGCACAAACTACAAGACGAAAAACAATTGAACATGATTAAAGAAGAAAGTAAAGTAATAAAAAAGTTTTAATTATTCTGTAAAATATTGATTTTGCGGCTCATTATTTAAGTTGCATAACTTGAATTGGTATAGCTTGTATTGAGCTCGAATATAGAGTTGAAAAGCCTATATAAGTACCTTTATGTGATTCGATAAATTTAAAAAGTTATACAAAATCAAATAGTAGGGAAATGATAGATTCGATATGTACATAATATATTGAAAAAATGTACTCAATGAAATTGGTGATGAAAATATTATATGACATTAAAAGTAAGAAACCAATAAGGAACAACTGTAGATAGGAGATTTAATATTACACTTGTCTTATTTGAAAAAAGGAAAAGAAAATTTTGTAGTTAGATTTTGATTCCACTGAGTCTGAGTTTTGACTCCACCCCTGTCTACAGTGAATATGATTATGTAAGAGAAAACTGAAGAAACTTGATGTTCTTGTAAGTTAAGGCGCTATAACAATTGGTTTATGCACAATCGAAGGTCATCAATCTAAATCGCGGTGATAAACTTGGAAATAAAGTTATAGAAGGCCTGGATCACGAGGAAGTTTAGGTTCAGAATGATGGTGTGGTGTTGGGTTGAGTGGGAAGTGGCTGAGTTTCTTTCAATGGTGTGTAGTCAGAGGCTGCTCAAGTGATTTCGAAGCTTTAGGTGAAAATTTGAAGCAAGAGTGACTGCTGTGTTCGACCAAATTCTAGTTCTATCAACCATGATACCATCCTCATGCCAAAACAACTTAGCCACTGCAAATATGACATGAGGATCCTGGTTACATCTTTTGTATGCATCTTTGCTCTTAGTTTTTTGCTGAAGCCTAGGCACCATCTCAGTTGAAGCATCCCAGAAAATACCAGCAGCGGGCCACTCCTGCAATGTATTTGCTACCAAAATATCAGCTTCCTTCTTAAGCAGAGGTCATTTGTAAGCCCTCACACAATAAGATCAGTTTATGTTTAGAGGCCTTGTTTCTTGGACGGTATTCACCAGTACCCGCTCATTAGAGCCACTTCGTGAGTCCTCATATATTGAGATCGACTTATGTTTACAGGCTATATGTAAGTCTTCATGTTTATGAGGGAGGTTGTTCACTTATTCTTACTTAGAGGTCGACTCATTGTTCATAGGTAAATCATAAATCCTCGCCTAGTTGAGGACATGTTATATTCAAAGATTCATCATGAGTTTTATAAATGCCCGGGGCAATCTGGCAAAATTTGCATTCGTACCACAACTTTGTTGAAGACGCAATTCTATCTTTAATAAATAGAAATATAGAAGAAATGTCGACAATGCTTCTTAGTGCAACCATTGTCGTTGCAAATATACATATCTAGTTTGACAGTCTTGTTTTAGTTGGAAACTTAATTTTGAAATGCTAGTTTTCTTCATACAATTTAGTCTCTTACGACCAGTTTCCTAATTTAAGTTGTTTTGTGATACACGTACGTGTTATTTGATTACAAAACTTGATTCTCTTGCAACTTAATGCACATTGACAATGGCATATACACGATTCCTCAATTTCATCATCTTATTTCTTACCGACTCACCCTATAAAGTTGTGAGTAAAGTTATAGAAGGCCAAAATCGTTAGAGTTCGGTGGAAAATTTTCAACGATAAACACTCAAGTTTAAATCGTGAGGTTTGCATAACAAACAAGTGTTGGAACATACTCTCACTTAAATTAGATTAAATTGTACGATACTAAAAACATCAATATTCATGGTGGAATAAGTACATGGTATTTTAAGGGCCAATAGGGTTAACTAACTAGGCAAATACAACAATGATAGCTATTTCGATTTACATAATTGACGCAATCTATCATATTTTTAGATATTTTTGCAATAAATGACACGATAAGTTGATCCATCTTTTCGGATTTTGCCAATTTGTTAGACTTGGTTGTTTTGATGATGCATTAACTTCTATCTGATATTTGATCGAACCATTTGACCTTACTTGAGTGCTCTAATCCGACCAATTCTAGAAGCCTTGCAATTGCGTACTTTGGGCAAGATTCGTAAAATTTGTACACGTATATTTATGAGAAGAAGAAAGTGACAAAAATGCTTTCCCAAATCAAGGAGGCACACAAGATGACCATCACACCAAATTGAGTCCCATATTTAAATATTTCTAAATTTAGATCAACATACCAACTTCAAATATCATGAAATAAAAGTTGGTTACAAATTGAATTTATCGTTTTATTCTTTTCAAATAAACTTAGTTCTTACGTCAATCAAAGTTGAATCGATCATTTATTTTCAGTGACAATACTAATACGATGAAATTTACAAAAAAAAAATATTAACTCCAAAAATGAAAAAAAATATCAATATAAGATGTGAATATATTACTATTTTTTAAGGCAAGAAACAAATTTTTTTTTTTTTTTTTTTATTTCCAAATTTTAAGGAGAAGACAGTCAACAAGGAAACAGACACGTGTCAGTCCATATAAAATGTCAACTGTAGATGATTTGACAAATAAATTGCCCCATTACTGGTCCTGTCGGGTTTCAGTCAGTAAAAGACAAAAACAAAAAAAAAATGGAAAAAGAAAATACATTTATAAGTACGCAAAAGGCCCTCGCATTTTTCAAATTTTAAAAAGCCCTCTCGGATAATATAACACGTTCACTTTCTCTCTCTAGGGTTTAAAATCAACTGCTCAAATTCACCCCCTTCTCTCTACACTCGTGCAAGTCTTCCTATCTCTGTATGAAATTATTATATACTGTGTTTTGAGTATGCATTTTATCTTATGCACCAGTTGAAATTATGTCATGTTTTTGGGGAATTCATGTCTTAGATTCTGTTAGTTTATTGGGTTTTAAGGGCTTGAAAATTTTGAAATTTTTCTTCATTCTGAAAGGATTTGCGGTTTTATATAGTTAATTCTGTAGAGATATGTGTTTACATTCTCTTACATGAATAGAAATGGATAGTTTATTGTTGTCTAATATTTTGAAGTCTAGTTTTAATTAATTTATTGGGTATTAAGGGTTTGAAGTTCGTGAAAACTTTTTTAATTTGTCTGGCTCTCGAATTCACTGGAAAATGGTTCTATTTCTATTTGATTAATGTGAGACGGCAGAGGTTTTTTTTTCCTCGTGTTCTTAATTAAAAATGTACTGTAAGTTTTTGAATAGTAATTTAAATTTAGTATAGAATTGTTTTACTGGGTTTTAGAGTTTCTGATTCTTCTATAATTATCCTAGATAAATGAATTCGTTTCATTTGTCTGAATTTGCAGAATCTTGGATGTTACATGATTGGGCCTTTCCTTGGTGAAACCCTGGTTTATTATCTACAAAACTTGTTAATTTTGTGTCTTCTCTTCAACTGAACACATGGTTCATACTGAGCAAGAAAGCAATGGATGTGCCTGTGGTAGTGGTAATGGGAGTCGAATAGTGGCGTTGAATGTAGATGTTACTGCAAATGGCAGTGCCATTAAAGTTGAAACTAGTAGTACAAATTCCACTGGGTTGGATGGCTATCCTTTGCGTACATACAAGAGGCGAAAAAGCGTGAAAGCCACAGAGGGTGGGAAGGTTTTGGAAGATTCAGTGAGTCAAATTACTAAAAAGGTGTCTATTCTTTTATTAAATTTCACTTGTTTCATTTTTTGCACAATGTACTTCGTAAATTTCTCTGTATGTTTGTATTCTGCTGAGAATGGACTAATCTTTGTGTGCTTTTAATCGCCACTGTTTCCTTATTACGAGGCTTTTACATAGAGAGTGTTGGCTGAAGACTTGTAGCTAGTGAAAGTCCAGGAATCTTTGATATCTGATAACCTCATGTACTAAGCTAGTGTACTTGTCAGGAAAAGAAAAGTAGGAAAATAATATCCTCAAAAGAAATGATGGGGGTAGGATTTTGATGATTTGCTATTAAGGGGAGGCGAGCACTGGTGGAGTACCTTAGATAGAGTTTTCATTTATAAGAAACTGTTACATATTGAAGACTGTTTGATTATAATCGAGCCTCTCTAGAAAAATACCTGTTAACACAATAAAGGAACAATGAGACATGAATATACTTGAGTTGGATAGGTATCCAAGAGAATGGGTTTTACATCACTTTATATTGACTGCACAATCAGTAGATGAGGTCCAGCTCCATTTTTTACCATATATTACTGCAGTTTAGCACACTCTCACCAGTCTTACCGAGGATCTGGAAAAATCCTTAGAAATGAAGTGATGGGCAGAAAGCAAAAAGCCTTCTAGAATAAGAGGGTCTCTTGGTTACAGGGTGATTCCTTGATAATGATCCTTCTCATGACCTTTTCTTGTCTAAAAGAGTAAATCTCTTGTCTAAAACAGTAAATCTTATAAAATGTTGCTGGATTGGATAAGTGGAAGACAACAAATAGGATCAGTGTATGAAAAGGGTAATCGGTTATTGAGGCGTTTTTCTTTTGTTATGCCTCGAGGCGCCTTTCAGGTGTAAGCCTCACTGCAAATCAAAAAACTTAGTTAAAAAACATAAAATGCAATTTAAGCCTGTAATAAACTAAAAACTAAATTTTAAATTCATAAAAACAAATAAATCAATAAAGTAGCTGTAACGTCCCGAGTTCCGTGGAACCCGAGGTGCCACGTCATCCTCATTTGCCTTG
>CAIGRF010343409.1:14451-24616 GCA_903798235.1 Fraxinus ornus
GATTTGAATAGATTTAAATTTGTTTTACAATGGCTAGACGAACACACTTTCATTTTAAAATTTTGGGTTAAAATTTAGCGACACGTTTTTCAAGAAAAATAATTTTATATTATTTAAAATTCTCGGTCGCCACAGTAGCAAAATTAAATTATTCTCTACCCGATAAATCTTATTATATCTGCAGTTATGACCTATGGGATTGTATTTAGTTAGAAAATGCATACCTTTCTTCTAACCATTATAAGGAAAAAATGAAGAAAGGGAAGAGAGGAGAAAGAGAGCCGTTCTGAACATGAGGCAAAATAAACAAACAACCAACATAATAGAAACAAGAAATCAGAAAAAACAAAAAAAAAAATGTTGCAGTTTGAGTGCCTTCAAGTCGGTAACTACATGTTGCTGCCGCCTTTCTGTCGTTGCTGGATTCTTGGCATCGGATCTCGATGGATAGCTTTTGCTTCTTGTTTTGTTGTCTGGTCCTCTTATTTTTGCAATCCTTATTTTATTTATATCACTATTTTGATTGTTTAAATAATGATATTGGACTCCCAATGCATATATAACAAAACGCAATGATGGGTTTTAATTAGTGTGTCCCCCAGCTCAAAAAAACTAAACAAAAAAGATGAGTGCACGCCTAAGAATCTGAGCAGTGCTATGTGAGGCTTACACTTGAATTAGTTGAGGTGTAATCCTTATAAACGGTCTTTAGAATTTGCATTTTAATACTTTCTATTTGCACCTCGAGATTTGGTGCGCCTCGAAAGGGTTTATTTAAACCCTGCATAAGACACATCAGTTTGACTTAATGAAGACGGACTATAAAAATGAGCTCACACTGAAAGTTCTGGGTGTTCTTCTATATAGATAATGAATGGGAATCAATGAACTTTTATATTTGAAATATTTAATAAAGAGATGAAATATGCTGACCTACCTTTATGCATGTGAAGTTAAGGACCTTAAGGTAGCATTGTGGTTACTGGTAGTGGACAAAAAATGTTCCCACTAAGTCATAAGAATGTGGAAAGTGTTGTGAAGTCAGGAAGAGTGTATATGACAATGAGAAAGTAAAGTTCATTGAAGATCTGTGTATATTCCTTTCCCCAGGTGATTCTTTAGGAAGGTGAGAAACGAATTCGTTGATATCATTAAATGCCAGGATGTAAGTTGGTTGAAGGCCTATTGATGCAAGATAAATGAAATCAATCTATTGAAGTCGGAGGAATAATTAATCTTAAGGGAGCGATATACCTATTGTATGGAAACAAGTATTTGATAAGTTCTTCACTATGGATTCCCTTCAATATCTAGGGTGCTACAGTTGATTTCACCTTTGTTAATGTGATGGAAATAGTAGACCAGTTCAATTGGACAGCTGTGTTTGTGAATTTGATCTTAATGAGTAAATCACATATTCAAGTGAGGTAGTCTAAACAACCTGTCCCACTCTGTTGAATGCTTATCGCTTAAGCGTCTCAAAAGGGAATGAAATGGAATAGGTCACCAGTGAATGAATAACAACAAAGATGCCTTTCTAAATGTTGCTGGTACTTTGTGTGAGATCAATTCTTTGACATTTCAATATATTTATGTACTAGAATCTGTGAGTGGGGTATTGATATGGTACTTACAATGTCCTGTGGTGCTCACATGGTGTGATGAACCTCATTATTAATTCTTGCCATTCTTGAATTTAGTGTATTTAGCCCCCGTTTGATCCACATTATTTTTTTCATTATCATTTTTCTACTCATTTTCAACCACACATTATTCAATATAATAATATTTTCCATCACAGCAATAACTTTTCCTTTTTTTTTCAACCACATATTCCCTATCACATCAACCAAAAAAATGCATTCTTTTGAAAATAATGTGAACCAAACAGAGGCTTAATTGAAGAATTGAAAACAGAGAAAATTGATGGTTTTTGAATGTTAAGCTGACCAATCTTATATTATATACTTTCATGTTTCTTTTTCATTTTGTTTATTTTGATTGCTGCTGGTTGTAAACCCATAATTCATTATATCCTTTTTGATTATAACTTTGATGACATTTCTCTCTTGGCAATTCTTGACATGAATGAATATTTGAATCTTCACTGAGGAAACAACTTGAAATAATCCGTGCCAATTTTGTTCATGATGACCTTTCCATTTATTCTCCTTTTCTTCTCCCATTATTTAGGATATTTTATGAGATTGCTTCCATTTTGATGCCAAACTGTATATTAGCATATATCATCACTATTTGTTTGAGCCCCATTTTTGTAAAAAATGCATTTTTGAATAGTGTATTGATGGGAAATGTGTGGTTAAAAATAAGGAAATAATTTTGGTTTGTGTGTAGTATTATTTTATTAAAGAATGTGTGGTTGAAATGTGGTCAAAACACTATTAAAGAATGTATTTTTTTTCCCCTAAAAATGGGGCTCAAACAAGGACTCAATTTGAGTTCTCCTTTATTGTGATGCTTGGACTCGTCTTTTTGGCTGGCATACCCATGACGACACGACACGAGTACGGGTATGAAATATGGGACGGACCGGCAATTTTCAACGGTAACAGCCAAGGACGGAACTTGTTGGAACTTGGATGCTGCCATTGTTGTTGCAGAGTGTAGACAGCCGTGAATTTGAAAGGGATTAGGGAAGGAGAAAGGGTTTTGTTGGACTATGACCCTTTTTTTAAAAAAAAAAAATTGGGCTTTTCGGCTATTTCTTTTAAAATTTTATCCATTGGTGTTTAGTTTTGGGCTTTTGGGATCTTCTTCTTCTTTTTTTTAAAAAATTTTTTATCCGCTACCCTTTAGTTTTGGGTGGGCCTTAACATATACATGAAACAAAAATTGGCATTTTATTAGCAAATCTTGGGCGGGGGAATGGTTTGAGGACTGTTTGGTGGCATAAAATGGGCTTTTGTAATTGGGTAATTTAGGAGTGATGTGTTTTTTCTTTTTAATATCAATTTTACTTTAATGTTGTAGTACTTGTGAGATTAAAAATATTTCGACGTAATTTATGAATATTTGTTTGGTACACATTAAAATTTTTAGTCTCATTCTTTTACTCATTTTCAACTACACATTCTTCAATAAAATAATATTTTCGATCACATCAATAAATTTTCCTTCTTTTTCAACCACACATTCTCCATCAATCTATTATTCCAAAATAATGTGGCTCAAACACACCCTCAAATGTGTTATGTTATAGACAACGAGATGAATTGGAAAATATATTATTTCACTCTAATTATTACAACCTATGGATCTTATTTATAATACAAGAAATCCAAATAGAAGGTAAGTTTCTAAACTAGGAAAAGAAATCTTCCTACTCTAAATAAGGCATAAAATCGAATATACAATTTTACACAATAAATCCCATAATATACGGGATTTCTACACTCTCCCTCAAATTGGATCATAGATGTCGATCATATCCAACTTGCTAATGAGATTCTCAAAAATTGGTCGATGAAGTCCTTTGGTGAAGATATCTGCAATCTGTTCCTTTGTAGGGACATAGGTCATGTATATTATTCTGTTTTCAACATTTTCTTTGATGAAGTGTCTGTCGACTTCTACATGTTTGGTTCGATCATGTTGGACTGGATTTAGAGAAATGTTGATTGCCGTCTTGTTGTCACAATGAAGTTTGATTGGAGATGTTACCATAGTTTGCAATTCTTCCAGTAGTTTCTTTATCCACAGTCCTTCGCATATTCCTTGAGCAACTGCTTTGAATTCAGCTTCCTAGCCACCACGTTTTGCTTCTTACTTCTCCATGTTACCAAGTTTCCCCACACAAAGGTGCAATAGCCAGTAGTTGATCTTCTATCCTCTATTGATCCAGCCCAATCTGTATCAGTAAAGACTTCTACTTCTTTGCTCTCATTTTTCTTGAAGTAGAGTCCCTTTCCCGGGGTACCTTTGAGATATCTGAGAATTTTGTACACTGCTTCTAGGTGAACTTCCTTTGGAGAATGCATATATTGACTTACCATACTTACTGCGAATGTTATGTCAGGTCTTGTGTGAGAGGTAAATTAATTTACCAACCAGTCTTTGGTATCTGTCCCTTTCAACTGATCTTCCAGTGTCTTCTACTTTTCTTCCTACCTCGATTGGTGTGTCACTTGGTTTACATCCAAGCATGCCAGTTTCAGTCAAAAGATCAAGGATATATTTTCGTTGTGAAACACTGATGCCCTTCTTTGATCTGTCCACTTCCATTCCCAAGAAGTATCGCATCTGTCCCAGATCTTTTACTTCAAACTCTGTAGCTAGGCTCTTTTTGAGCCTTTCTATCTCCACTATATTATCTCCAATCAGGATTATGTCATCAACATATACTATTAAGATTGTTTTCATCCATTTTTCAGATAGATGATAGAAGATAGTATGGTCTGACTGTGCTTGTTGATACCCTTGATTTCTCAGCGCACTTGCAAATCTGTCAAACCATGCTCTTGGTGACTGTTTGAGACCGTACAAGGATTTTTTAAGTTTGCATACCTTATTGTCTTCATCCCTCCTAGAGAAACCTGGAGGTAAGGTCATGAAGACTTCTTCTAATTCTCCATTCAAGAATGCATTTTTAATGTCAAGTTGTTGGAGAGGCCAATCAAAATATGCTGCTACAGACAAGATAACCCGGATTGTATTCAATTTTGCTACGGGGGCAAATGTTTCTGTGTAGTCAATGCCATAGGTTTGTGTATAACCTTTTGCAACGAGATGAGCTTTGTAACGTTCTACTGTTCCATCATTCTTGTACTTCACACAAAAAACCCATTTGCAGCCAACATGTTTTTTTCCCTTTGGTATCTATACCACATCCCAGGTGTCATTTTTCTCCGGTGCTTGCATTTCTTTTAAAACAGCGTCCTTCCATTTGTGAATAGCCATGGCTTCCTGAATGTTCTTCGGAATTTCTGTACTATCAAGGTTAGAAGAAAACGTGCGAAATTTCGTAGACAAAGTATTAAAGGAGACAAATTTAGATATAGGGTGGAGAGTATATGATCGAGGTGGTTTTCTGAGAGCAATAGGAAGATCAATTTCTGAAGACTCGATATCAACAGGAGTAGTCTCACAAGGATTCAGACCTGTCATCGGTTGTAACTCTTTTGGTGCTTCAGGTGTGAGGTTCTCCTTATACATTGATTTTGGCTTTCGTGAATAAACTAATATCTCCTTGTTAGCTTGCTTTTCTACATCTCCCCCTAAGTTTAAATTTTCTTTTGTAACTGGCATGTTAGGGCTGAGAGGCGTGTTTATGATGGATTCAGTGGGAGAGAGATCAACGTTGAAGAACTGATCTTCACTTAAATTCTCCCCCTGAAGATAGGGCCTTTTAAAGTAGGGAGTTTGTTCAAAGAATGTGACATCAAGAGTAACAAATATCTTTTGGGTAGATGGATTATAGCATTTGTATCCCTTCTGAGTGGATGAATATCCAATGAAGACGCACTTAAGTGCACGAGGGTCGAGCTTACTCCGATGATGGGAATGAATATGGGTGAAGGCAGTACATCCGAATATTCGAAGGGGTAAGCTGGAATCAAGGCGGGAATTTGCAAAGAGATCCTGGAATTTTTGGAGAGGTGATTTGAATGTGAGAATGCGGCTGGGCTTTCGGTTTATGAGGTATGCAGATGTGAGAATAGCATCTCCCCAAAAAAAGTTTGGACATATTTGTGGTGGACATCAAGGCACGAGTAACTTCAAGAAGATGCCTGTTCTTCCGTTCGGCAATCCCATTTTGTTGGGGAGTGTCAACACAAGAACTTTGATGAATTATGCCTTGTGTTTGGAGAAATTCTTTCAAAATAGTGTTAAAGTATTCAGTACCGTTATCCGTGCGTAAAATTTGGATTTGTGTTTGGAATTGTGTTTGAATCATCGAGTGGAAGTTTATAAACACATTTCGGACTTTGGATTTTTCTTGTAGAAGGTAAACCCAGCAAATTCTAGTATGATCGTCTATAAATGTGACAAACCATTTTTTGTGAGTCCGATTTGGGGTTCCGGAGGGACCCCACAGATCAATGTGAATCAAAGTGAATGGTTTGGATGGTTTGTATGTTGATTTTGGAAAGGTAGTACGATGATGTTTTGCTAGTTCACAGGTTTCACACTGAATATCAAATGTAGTTTTATTTGAGAACTTTGAAGGAAATACATGTCGTAAATATTGAAAATTGGGATGACCCATTCTAAAATGCCATAACAAAAGTTTGTTATCTCTAGGGATGTGAGTAGAATTACAAGTTGCAATTTGATTTAGTTCACTCACGTCTGCTTCGTCAAAGTAATAAAGTCCCCCACATTCCTTAGCACTGCCAATCGTCTTCCCCGATGATAGGTCCTGAAAAATACAATGAGACGGGAGGAATTTAGCTGAGCAATTGGAGGTGTTTGTTAATTGACTAATTGACAATAAGTTGCAAGATAAATTTGGAACGTGAAGAACAGATTCGAGTGTTATAGAATTGGAGATACGGATACTTCCTTTTCCAGCTACAGGTGAGAGTGATCCATCTGCAATTTTAACTTTGATATTGCTAGCACAAATGGAGTATGGAAAAGAGATGATAGGAGTCCATCATATGATCAGATGCACCTGAGTCAATAATCCAGGGGGCTTTGGACCGAGTGAGTGTATGTAAAGCGCTCAGTAAATTACCTTTGTAAGCAAGTGAGCTTGATGGTGTGGATGGTTGAAAATTTGAAAACATTTTATAGAGTTGCTCTAACTGGTCGAGGCTGAATGCACTACTTTGACTGGAGTTGTTTTTCTCTTCCATAGAGTCAGCAATCGCTTGGTAGCCACGATTTCTGTTACTTTGTCTCGATTTCCAATCAACTGGTTTCCCACGCAAATCCCAACATATATCTTCTTTATGCCCGGGCTTTCGACAGTGATCACACCATGGACGTCCTTTTTGCTTTAATCCAGGCCCTTTTGTGAATCCTCCAGTAGTTGATGAGCCCATTTCAGTAGGCCTACTCCATTTAGGCCCAATTTCAGCAGGCCCATTCCATTTAGACCCAATTTCTGCAAGCCCATTAGGAATTTGAAATGGACCAGTCCTTTTAAGAGATCGGGCTGGCCCATTTGACCCAGAGCCCTTAGAAAATAACGCGTTCCCAATCTCTTCTTCAGAACCAGTCTTTCCATCGTGTAACATGACCTTCCGGCGATTTTCTTCACGGCGAACTTCAGCGAACGCCTCACGTGATGACGGTAAGGGTCGTTGACTCAAAATTCTGCCCCTCGCGTCATCTAGGTCACGATCCAGTCCAGCAAGAAACTCATAAATCCTCTCGTTTTCCAATTTCTTCCTGTATTTCACGCTGTCGGATGGGCAATCCCATTCTTCTTCCACGTTTTGGTCGAGCTCTTGCCAGAGAGAACTCATCTCCAGATAATAATCGGTCACTTCCCGTCGTCGTTGTTTCAATTGCCATAGCCTTGTTTTGATTTCAAAATTTTTGGAAGAGTCCTCAGAATCTGAATACATATCTCGGACTGCATCCCATACATCTTTAGCAGTTGGTAGAAAGAGATAAGCCTTTCCAATTGCAGGCTTCATGGAGTTGACTAGCCATGCAGTCACCATCGAATTTTCCGACCTCCATTTGTCCAGAAGGGCGGTTGAGGTTGAGGTGGGCTTCTTTTTTTCTCCTGTATCAGAGCTAGCGTTTTTTACCTAGCTATTTGTTATCAACCTTCAATGGAAGAAAACACTGACAATTCCACCACTTCAGAGCCTCTAAACAGTGAAGGAGAATCTCTCCCAACCATGAGCTCTGGGGGCCTCGAGAATTCATCATTCCAACTTACCGTTGAAAAATTGAACGGGAAAAATTATCGAGAATGGGCCCAATCTATAAAACTCATTGTCGATGGTAAAGGAAAGCTCTGATACCATATAGACAATGAGATGAATTGGAAAATATATTATTTTCTCACACATTATTACAATCCTATGAATCTTATTTATAATACAAGAAAACTAAAAAGAAGGTAAGTTTCTAAACTAGGAAAAAAAATCTTCCTACTCTAAATAAGGCATAAAATCAAATATACAATTTTACATAATAAATCACACAATATACGGGATTTCTACAGTTTGCTATTATCCATGCTCTAATAGATTTCGTATCTCTCGTCATGTGGTTTTCTTCGACAATCAATATTTCTTTCCAACTTATGATGAGCCTTTACCAAAGATACATGCTCTTCCACACTTTGATGAATTGTCTTCTACTCTTGAACGGTTCAAGCCTGGATTTGTGTATGAACGACGACACCCAACTTTGCCTCCTCCTGAGCCTGACCAGCCATCTGAGGCTGCCCAGACATTGCCTTCCATGAATGAGGTGGATTCATACAACAATCTTCGTCGTTCTACCAGAATTTCTCGTCATCCTGATAGGTATGGATTTTTTCATACATCTCTTCATGCTACTTTTTCATCAATTCCAATACCTACATGGTATTCTGAGGCAGTAAAATATGAATGTTGGCGGGAGGCAATAGCAGACGAATTTCGTGCACTCAAGGACAATGATACTTGGGATATTGGACATTGTCCTGAGAATGTTAAAGCCATTGGTTGCAAGTGGGCTAAGAAGCACCGACAGACATGCCGACACGCGATTTTTAAAAAAAATTTCGACCCGATACTTCGTCGACACGTTGATTACAAATTTTTTTTTGGTTATTTTAATTTTATAGTCTAAAGTAATAATTTTTAATACTTATTGAATTATATATATAATGATAAATAGAAATCAAATTTGACATTGAATTCATAAATGTTTCTTAATAACATAAGTTCAAAAAGTAAAAACGAAATTAATTACATCATTCATCTTGAATCTCTTCAACATCTTCATCTTCATCCACAAATACTATCGCCTCCAATTCGGGTTCGTCAAGAGATAAATTAGCGACTTCAAGCACACCAAAATCTGAATACATATCTCGGACTGCATCCCACACATCTTTGGCAGTTGGTAGAAAGAGATAAGTCTTTCCAATTGCAGGCTTCATGGAGTTGACTAGCCACGCAGTCACCATCGAATTTTCCGACCTCCATTTGTCCAGAAGAGCGGTTGAGGTTGAGGCGGGCTTCTTTTTTTCTCCTGTAAGGTACCCTAGTTTTCCTTTACCATCGATGATGAGTTTTATGGATTGGGCCCATTCTCGATAATTTTTCCCGTTCAATTTTTCAACAGTAAGTTGGAATGATGAATTCTCGAGGCCCCCAGAGCCCATGGTGGGGAGAGATTCTCCTTCACTGTTTAGAGGCTCTGAAGTGGTGGAATTGTCACTGTTTTCTGCCATTGAAGGTTGACAGCAAGTAGCTAGGTAAACAACGCAAGCTCTGATACCATATAGACAATGAGATGAATTGAAAAATATATTATTTCACTCTAATTATTACAATCCTATGGATCTTATTTATAATACAAGAAAACCAAAAGGAAGGTAAGTTTCTAAACTAGGAAAAGAAATCTTCCTACTCTAAATAAAGCATAAAATCGAATATACAATTTTACACAATAAATCCCATAATATACGGGATTTCTACATATGTAGCCCATGTTTGACACACATTCTTTTAAAACTCATTTTCAACCACACATTCTTTAATAAAATTAGGATTTATGCAGCCTATATCGACCCTGAAACATGCGAATTCGACCAAACACAGATGGATAAACTCACTCTTATCCTTGACCCTACTGATGAGTTTGTATGGACAGATGAAATCTGCACCAATACAACATGAATGTTGAACTTCAGCATGGGAAAACCGCGCATTGGATTTAACTACAACGATGGCCAAATCCAAGATGTACAATAGCAAATAGAGGTAAGATAATCGATACACCAGCATAAGAAGCTCAACTTCAAAATCACAGAAGTTGAGAGAGAGAGATTGTGATGATAAAAGAAAATGAGCATCAAAACAAGACACAAATTGTTTCTTGAGTCATTGATAAACAACTTGTTGGACAATATTCAACGCAATTATTAAGACAAATATAGATCAAACTAAAGATATTAAGCATAACATACATTTTGTAGGCAGGGGCGCATTATAGTAATTTGTTCCACTTCGAGACATAAACAAAGACG
>CAIGRF010343409.1:24630-38217 GCA_903798235.1 Fraxinus ornus
TTCTTCTTCATCGGTTCATGTATGTTTTTCCTCTTTTCTTTTTTGTTTTCTTCTTAGGGTTCAGTAAATGTCGCATGCAATTAGTTGCTTCATATACACATCTGGAAATTATAAATTTTATAAATGTTTTGATTTATATAATTAACATACATGATTTCATTCAACATTTGTATAAACTCTAAAACTCATGTATCCATACTATATGTTCCAACTTTGATTTTTTTTGTATTTTTGTATTGTTTTATAATTCTTTTACTTAGATTTTTTGTTTTTTGTGAGACTTACGCCTCAATCCGCCTCGAGGCTTACGTCTCGCCTCATAAAGAAAAACCGCCTGAGTAGTTAGTTTCGCCTTTTTAAACTTTGCTTAAAGCTACTTTATATTCTTGAACATGTGAGTGTGTGGACTTGCTGATTTCAAAGTTCCTTCATTGATGTCTGTATCAGTCACTCAATTGTTAGCATTTTTCAATTTCTTGATTTAATCGTTGCAGTCAATGAAGCCATTATTGGATTCAGTTCCATTTGCAAATTTTAATACGCAAGTCAGTGATTCTCAGAAAGTATCAGATGCTCTTATGAATTCCAAGGATTGCTCACTCAAGCAACAGAGAAATTATGTTCTGGAGAAAATATGTCAGTCACTAGAGAGTGAAGGTGGTTTGAAGAAATGCATCCAAAATGCTCTTTTGTTTCATCCGGGAAGTGGTAGCAGATCTACTCTTAAGGTACTTAATGATATCAGAATTGTAGGTTCCATTTGGCATTTCAGTGAACCACTCTTCTTCTGGTTTTTCTATATTCTTATGTTTCTATTTTGTATCTAAAAGATGATATAATAAATTTTACAGTTTGGTCCACAGGACTCTATTCCTTCTGAAAATGGGAGCAAATGCTCCTTACTGACTGGGTTTGTACGTAATGATATCCAGAATGCAGCTCTAGGCAGTGTAGGTAAAACATCCAGCGGATCAGTTAATGAATCGAATCATTGCACTGGCACAGAGCTCTGTCGGAGCATGTTTTCCGATATCATTATGTCAGAAAAATTTGCCCAACTATGCAGTTTACTCATTGAAAATTTTCAAGGATTGAAGGCTGAAAAATTATTAGATTTGAGTCTAATAAACTCAAGGATGAATGAGGGTGCATATGAAAGTTCACCAGTTCTCTTCTATTCTGACATTCAACAGGTATGTTTCACACTTCCGCATGACATCCCAATTGTTACTATTTTTGATCGGCATTGCACATGTGTTCATAGATGCATAGGCATTTTGGTTTCATTTTGTTTCATACAGGGATCTTTAAGGCTGGGGAACAACTGATATATAAATATCTATTTTGCTCTCCTTGTGCATGTATGTGGCAATGGACTGTGCCAGAACATTTAATTTGTTAGTGAAGTGTTTGAAATGATTTACTTTCAAAGGTTACTGACTGCTCTAAAAGTTGTATTATTTATAAACTTAGAGGAAGAGGTCGACTTAATGAAACATGGTACTGAAAAGGATTGCCCTCCGTGGTGTAACTTTGAAGATTGCCCTAGATCAAGCCGAGGAATAGGAGGTTCCATTTAGTCCATTCCAAATAAGTGTAGGATAAGGCTTAGGTGAGTCTAGTCAAGTTGAGAGTATTGTTATTGACGTAAAGGTGCACTTCTACATAGCGTATTTCAATTTCTTTAGACAACTACGTCCGAACATGATTCCTTGTAGGGACAAGGGAGTATCCGTATTTTTTGACAACTTAAGGCTAGTTAGGCGGTGTAAATTAGAAGAAAGAGTCTTAGATAAACTATGTAAATGCAGATGCAAATGCAGACTGCCTACACAAATAGAGACATGTTTTCTTTTAAGGAAAACAGAAGGTAATGTTTTATAGGAGGGTAATTTTTTATTTTTTTGGTGTTTGGGGGTGTGGGGGCAAGGTCAAAGGTTAAGTATATTACATTTTTAAGTTTCTTGCATCGCAATTTTTTAAAATTCTTTCACAGTTGATCTGTATATCGGTAGTTTTATGCTGCTATTGGGTGTGTATCTGAAGATGGTGCTTTATATTTCTATATACTTGATTCAGTCTCAAGTGCTAACATTCTTTTGTAGGTGTGGAAGAAGCTCCAAAAGGTTGGAACTGATATGACAACTCTTGCAAAATGCCTTTCAGATAAATCATATACTTCTTTCCGTGCACAGGTAGACTAGTTGACTTGCAGATAGATAGTTTTTGTCTCTGGTGTCCTCTGATTGATTTGGTTTCTGCCATTATGCCTTACTGTTCTTATGTGGCTTACATTTTTTGGTTATCCTCAGGTAGGCAGTTCCGTACACAACATTCCTGAGGATTGCGGGCATGAGGTAATAGTTTCCTCTTATTTCCGTTCACGTGCTTTTTAGTTTCTTTTTGTTTGTTTTGTTTTCTTTTTTATTGGGGGTGGGAGATGTGGAGAGAAGGTATTGAATGGGATGGGTTAAGATTGTTAATTATCAAAATCAAGTATACATGGACCTAGGTAAATATGTTGTGGCCTTATTTGTTGTATCGTGGAAAAGAAAATGCTGGAAGGCTGGAAGTTTCACACGTCATTATTGTATGCATCATATGATATATATTGATATTAAATTACAAAACAATAAATGCATGGGAGAAGCCTTTCATTGTGTCTCTGGTTGACAGCTGGGTTTTTACATGGAGTGCAGATATGTTTTGAATCTTATGGTTCGTTTTAGTCCTTTGTTATGCCATATTTTTAATGTTTTTCCCGATTACCTCGTAGTGAGCATGTATATAATCAGATAATGAAGGAAAGGAAAATTATTTATGATTGCATAACTATTTCTTAAAACACTGTTACTGGTGATCCTACATTTATTACTCTTTTGACCCACTAAATTAAAAGGTCTTGGAGATGGTGAACAATCTCTAATTGTTGGGTTAATGAGTGAAGCTAATGTCCAGTGATAAGATAATTCACATCATCAGTTTGAGATCTCTAGTTTTGGAAGGATGATGTGACATTCATAATTTTGTAACACTGGCAGTTTCTTACACAAGAATCTGACATGCCTGCTAAAGAGGAGCAAACAGAGGCCTGTCCTATCTTTGAAGTCTGCACATGCAGATGTTGTGGAGAGAAGTCAGATGGAAGAAATAGTCTAGTGTGTGATTCGTGTGAGGAAATGTATCACATCTCCTGTATTGAGCCCGCTGTTAAAGAAATTCCACTCAGAAGTTGGTATTGTCCCAACTGTTCGGCAAATGGGATTGAATCGCCACACGATGACTGCATAGCTTGTGAGAGACTGAATGCTTCCAGATCACCTATTGATGCTGATGGAGAAGATGACCTTCTGGATGAGGAAGCACCTGAAGAACTGGAGGATAGTTCAAATGAGCTAGTTGGCGATGAACTTGAGTTGGCGGAAAGGGGTAAAATGTTTCAAAACTGCAAGGTTTGTGGAGCCCAGGTTAGAAATGATGAAGATTATAGAATATGTGGCCATTCCTTCTGTTCTCAAAAGTTTTTCCATGTGAGATGCTTGACTAGTAAGCAGTTGAAATCTTATGGTCCATGCTGGTATTGCCCTTCTTGTCTGTGTAGAGCTTGCCTCGCAGATCAAGATGATGATAAGATTGTTCTATGTGATGGCTGTGATCATGCGTATCACATCTATTGCATGCAGCCTCCTCGCACTTGCATTCCCAAAGGGAAATGGTTTTGCAAAAAATGTGATTCCGATCTCCAGCGTGTACGCAGAGCAAAACGGATGTATGAGAATACACAAAACAAATCTTCTAAAAAGAGAGCCTTGGATGGAACACTAAAGGGCGAGGAGGGTTTGGATAAAGCTGGTGGTGTTGACATGCTTTTAAACGCAGCCAAAACTCTGAACTATGAGGAGAATCGGGTGGCCATGGGGTTGAATAGTTAAATGAGGTTGCTACCTTTTTGAGGATGAAGAGCCTAACCTTGATTTTTGTTTGAGACCAGAGTTCCATGTACCTGTAGTTTTAGTGTAGACCAATGTGTGTTGCTTCATCACATTAGTTGACTGATATTTTTACAGATTGATAGACAGAACTGACTTTTGTGGTGGGACTGATATCTTCTTTCGCTCGACCGAAGAATCACGGCGCTCTGTCTGGTATATTTGTATGATAACAGTTGCTGAATTGTTTTAGGCTTGTAATTCACAGTAGATACTTTTTTTTTTCTCCCTTCATGGGAGGAAGGTTTTATAAGAAGATATGTTTCGTATGTTGTAAAATTTGATTACAGTATTGAACTTTGGAGTATTTCCCTCGAAAATCAGGCCACGAGAAACATTTGTTCCCCCCATGTTGGGAAATTTTGCAACTTTTCAAGATAATCAATTAGAAATCATGTTTTTTAAAAATAAGTATTGTGACTCATTGTTTCTTTATTCTTTCCTCTCTTGTTTTTAATTTTCCTCTCTGGGCCTGTAGGGAATGTTTGGTATGCAGCATCAGTTGGGTCTGAATTAGTTTCTTCTACTTCAGTATCTGTTATGTACCATTCAGTTTATCTTCCCGAACATTGCTTTTCCCAGTAGATGTGAGTCTTATTAAGGAGAAAAATTGAGGGGACTATATCGTCGGGATTTTTTTAAAATTATTTTTTTCCCTTCAAATCTGTTGGTTTAAAAGTTGATTTTTCTTGCACTCTTCTCGAACCCTTCTCGGATAAATTGGGCACTTTCAAGAAATTTATATTCTTCGAAGATGTAAACTTTGCGTAAAGCAATGTGCACGTGAACCGGGCCAAATATTTAGGTGACTATCTAGAATTGCTGTTCCACGCAATACAATGGCATCACTTAAATATTCAAGAAACTTGAAAACAAACTAATGTAAACTCAAAGACAGTGTGTAGCAATCTACCACATCAAGTAGTCATAGCATAACTTTGAGGTATTCATGATACAAACAAATATAGTAGTATAAAGTAAACATAGTGCGACTTTGTATTAACGTTACATAAAAAACACATCATATCATTATCACTCACAAGTCACAATACTGTTATTCCTCTATTACATGCTATCTATATAAATTATTACATTACACAAACAAGCACAATAAAAAAAGCTATAGTTGTTGAATTTGCCAATCCCGTCAAGAAATCTAGTTATCAGGACTTATCTTTCCCTTGTCGTTGTGCTTCTTGACAGCACTAACTGCTGATTTTGCAACTTTCTTCCCAACCTCAGCCATTTTTTCTCCCATCATTGTTGAAACATGCTTCTTTTTTTTGGGATAAACACTTCCGTTCTTGACGTATCGTGATGCATTGTTGCTGCTGGAATCCATTTTTGCTCTTCTTATGAAAACGTTTTATATCTTTATATGAACTCTCTCTTTCTTTTGCCTGTTGGTGTGTATCTTATTGGTATATATAGAGAATGATGAAATCTATGGTTTTCTTGTAAACTCATTTTCTCCGATGTTTTCGTGTAATGTTGCTGTAAATTCTATGGGATTTCAAAGAAGAAGACATCAGTTTGCTCATGATTTTCTCTAAATGTGGATGTGTATTAAAATATCTTTGTAAAACTTGAGCTGAAATAAAAATGTACTAACCAACATTGTGTGTGTTTGAGAGTGTGTTTTGTGGGTGTCTCGTGCTTATTTGAAGGTAAGATTAATTGCAAACCGACTTAATATAAAAATAACAATCAATATACAAGGACACGAGCAGTTCGATGGAAAAACCAATTTTCAATATTTTCCGTCCCCTGCTCTCTTCTGCACTCTATTTTTTCCCTTCATTTTGTGTAGTAATTAATTTTCAGTGGTGATTAATTATATATGAAAGTTCAACGAAGAAAACAGCTCTTTGCTTATGATTTTCTCCGAACGTGGTTATGAATTAAGAACTTGAATTTGTGGTTGTGAGTTCTTCTGGTAAATTGAAGTTTTTATTTTTTTATTTTATGCGTAATTATAATAAATAACCAGAAAGTTATAGGCTTGCACAGTACATACATGGCTCACCATTGAAGTTTCCTTGCCGTCTCTCATCCACCTTGTAAAATTACTACTTTCTGAAATAAAATTAAAAGCTATGTGCGTGTTCAGCTAATTTATTCCTTGAAATTTCTTAAAAGCTAGCGTTCATAAAATTGTTTTAAATAAATAAGTTTAACGGTATTTTCCATATTTAGAGAAATTAAGGTCAACTTTTATACTATGAAAAGTAACCATTCTCCCACATTTAATTTGTTGGACATGTTATGTAGAGAGAAAGAGATACAAAGACACAGATACACACACAACACACACAGTGGAGAGAGAGAGAGAGAGAGAGAGAGACACACACACACAAATCCAGTCCTTAATTCACACCCGTAAATCGTCTATACTTCCACATTTGGAGAAATTGATGAGCAATGGGATGTTTTCTTCCTCGAAATAATACCATTTTTATTGACTCCTCGTTGCAGGTTTGTTGAGAAAATTTCAAAATATATAATACAACTATTAATTGATTATCATGCATTGATAGATGATGAGTACGAAAAGCTTGTCATACATGGTCCTTGTTTGACAATCATTATTTCAAAAACTCTTTATTTTAGATACTCATTTTCAACTATACGTTTGTACAATTAAATATTTTGCACGTACTATTTAATCAATAATTTTTCAAAAACTCACTATTCAAAATTTTGTTTTTGCCAAGCAATGACCATTAAATAGGTGCTAAGTTTCAGAATTATATTTCTCTTGAAGCGAGGATAGTGACCCAGAATGGCTCCTAGCACTCAAAGACCTTCCAGGAGTCGAACTCAAAACCAGTAAGGATGAGAAAATAATTCGTAATGTTGAATAAAATATAAAAATGCAAACATATGGAGGTATGGACCACTCCTCCTAACAAGATTGAAATTTTAAGATGAAACTCAAAATTTTAATACGTTTAATTACAAGGAAAGATGAAGGAAAGTAAAAAGGAAATAAACATAATCCCACACACGCAGAATCGGGAGAGTTATACCAATACTCCAACACAAATTGTTGGCTATTACATTTTTATTTCGCTCATATTTTAAAAGTATATTTTGATTCAAAACAAATTATCTTTAGATCCACATTCACAGAAAATGATAAGAAGATAGATGTTTTTTTCCCCTTTGAAATCACAAAGAATATACAACAAAAACACACGAAGTTCATTCATTATTTTGACTGCTTTCATCTTACATTAGTTGGTATCAGAATGAAGTTCACTTAGATGGAAACGAGTTAGTGTTTGTAAAATCCAATGACAAAAAACTTGTTTTTAGACGAAACCCTTTTCACTCCTTTCAATAATTCAAACGTGGAAGAATCTTTGGATTTTAATGATGATGGTCCCCCAATCTTCGACGATGAAATTGAAGAATTTGTGGATTTGGTTAATGATAGTTACGATGGGCCTTCAATCTTCAATAAAGAGATTGAAGAGTTTTAAAATCTAAATAATGGCAATTTCAATAATTTTCCATTTTCTTGTAACGAGTCACAAGTTTAAATCTTCAAAGAGTTATACAAGAAACTCAAGAAAGAAAAATTCAATATAATAGTTATACATGCCAAGAATAGATGATTTTGATGAAGGACGTGTCTACATAACATGACTAGTCAAATGAGCCCGGAATTGCTATTCATGTCCCTATAAATATTCAACTCTTAACAAAATTGGACGAAGCAGCTAATGAATGTTTTATAGAGCTACAAAATAGACTGTCCTTGTTATGAGAAATTGAATGAAGAACATAGTGCAAGATTCGAGGACGAATTTTCATATGATGGAGATGAGAATAGCGATGATTGAGTCTTCATCATTAGTTTTATTCTTTTATCTAGTTTTTGTCTTGATGAAGATTATCATTGATTCTGGTCCTAATTTTAATTTTAGTCTATGTTTAGAGTTAGTCATTATTCATAGTTTAGACATTACCCAGATTTTAGTTATTGCTTTAAATATGGGTTGTGAGCATTGAAGAATTATAATTAAAGTGCACGTCAAAAAGAATTTATGTTTGTAATGTTATTGGAGACCTATGTTAAGTTGAAGTTCTATTTTGGAAGTCCATTGGAAGTTGAAAATTGGTATTAGATTTGAAGAAGAATTTGGGATGGAGAAAATAATTTAAAAATAATAATAATTATTATTTTTTCGGGCAGATTGCCCAGTGCCATGGCGCCCAGAGGTGGGCGCCACTACGCCACCTGTTCTGTCTCCTTTTTTCGCGTTTTCTTCTCCTATTTCGTTTTAGACTCGATTTTTTTAGCATCATTCTTCATCAACAACTCTACTAAGAGGGTTTGGACATCTTTTACATATTTTCTATAAATTTTAGGTTCTTCTATACAAGTGTGAGAAAACAGATTACTAGAATTATATAATTTATTGTAATTTTTCTATTTTCTCCATTATTCCTGAGTCAATAAAATCTTTTAATTCGTCTGTCATATTTCTTGTCTTTATTATTCTTTGTTTGATCATATACTTCATTATTATTTGTCATACAATTTCAATATCTCAATTCGATGGTTTGTTTTACAACAAGTTGTATTAGAGCAATTCTGGTATCAGTTTTGTTTATAACAAGTGGTATCAGAGCCTAGGTTCAGCAGTTCCGCAAGAGCGTATGGTTCAATTTGTTCGTGATGACTTCCATGAAGTATGACATTCTGCTTTTGGATCGAAATACTAGTTATTCGCTATAGCAAGTTAAGATACGTGCAGTACTCGCACAATTGAATTTGTATGATGTGTTGCTAGGAATTAACAAGATGTCGTAACTTTAACCGCGGAGGAAAAATTACGAAAAGATAAGAATGCAGTTTCTCACATTCATTTTCATCTATTAAATACCATTATTCAGGACGTTTTGAAGGAGAATTCAGCAGCTGTTTTATGGTTGAAGTTGGAGCAATTTTACATAACTAAAAGTCTGACAAGCAAGTTGAACCTCAAGCAGCGTTTATACTCTCATCGAATGGCAGATGGAGGATAATTGGAAGATCACCTGGATGTATTTAAAGAGATCGTCGCTGATTTGAAAACTTTAAAAGTAGAGTGTGATGAAGAAGATTTGGTCTTGATCATATTGTGTTCGTTGCCAGTTTCGTTTTCTTCATTTAGAGACATGATCTTATATAGTCGTGATATTCTCACCATAGAGGAGGTGCATGATGTTTTATATTCAAAAGAGAATATGATGCATTTGATTTCTGAGGTTAGGGATAGAGAAGGCTTGGTTGCTCATGGTAGTTCTGGAAGGGGCAGATCGAAGTCTAAGTTCACTAATCAGATTTATAACTACTACAAGAAGAGGAGACACTTAAAGAATGATTGTTACAAATTGCAGAATAAAGAAAGGTTGACTGCAAATTCATATGGGAAACAATCAGATATTTTAGGCGAAGCAGCCCTCGTAGAGAACATTGATGGAGATCTCTGGCTATTTCTGACGTCGAGTCAAAACCAGAGGAGGATTGTATTCTTGATTCAACATGTGTGTTTCATATGTGTCCTAATAAGGACTTGCTTATTGCATTTGAAATTGTTTCCAAATGTGTCATGGTTATGGGAAACAACACACTTTGTCAGGTTGCTGGAATTAGTTCGGTCAGATTGAATCTTTCGGATGAAACAATCAAAGCACTTGGCCATGTTCGACATGTTCCGAATTTGAAGAAGAATCTCATCGCGTTGTCTATCCTTGATTCAAAAGGTTATGAATTCTTTGGTGGATGTGGAGTTTTGAAAGTTTGTAAGGGTGCTCGAGTTGTATTAAAGTGACAGAAAATGTCTTGTAGGGTCGTGCAGAATCTAAAAGAGTCAATCAACAAATGTTCAGTACTGTGGTGGACATTCAGTTTGATACAATACCTTTAGGAGCCCATAAATGGTTAGATTTGAATAATACAACTCAGTTGAGTTTCGAAAATGTGGGTAATGCTGCTTTGCCATGATCACATGCGGTACCATTGTATTTAATTGCTAGAGATAGACCCAGATGAATAAGGTATATGAATGCTGATATTGTTGAGCATACTTTAAGTGGAGTATAATGTGTACAATCTAGCAATGGCCCTTCTTTAAAAGTATTTGGGTTTGATTCTTCTTTGAGGTATGTTACTGCCCATTTTGGTAAATTATAAAATCATTATGACTTTTTGAAAATCTAAGATAATTATGCAGAGTAGTGTTTGAATTCATTGGAAGAGGTGGTTTTTTTTTTTTTTTTTTTTTGAGAAACTAGTTTTGGTTATTGTTGAAGAAGTTAGTTTATTCTTTGATGAAAAACTAGTTTTGGTTTTGGTTGGAGATTGTTGGAATTTGGGTGTAACCCGAATTCCTTTGTTGAAGTATTTAAAGTATTCTAATTGAAGTATTATTTTTTCGGGCAGATTGCCAGGTGCCGTGGTGCCCGGAGGTGGGCACCGCGGTGCCACCTGTTATGTCTCGTTTTTTCGTATTTTCTTCTCCTATTTCATTTTGGACTCAATTTTTTGACATCCTACTTCATTAACAACTCTTTTAAGAGGGTTTGGACGTCCCCTACATGTTTTCTGTAAATATTCGGTTCTTCTATATAATTTTATAAGTGAGAAAATAGATTACTAGAATTATAAGATATATTGTAATTTTTCTCTCTTCTCAATTATTATTGAGTCAATAAAATCTCTTAATTTCTCTGTCATATTTCTTGTCTTTATTATTTTTTGCTTGATCATATACTTCATTGTTATTTGTCATATAACTTCAACATCTTAAACCGACAATTTGTTTTACAACAAGTGGTATTAGAGCAATTCTGGTATCGACTTTGTTTATAACATTCATTGATGATATTTCTCCATTTTTTCATAAATTTACGTTATTTGATAGTTAAAATTATTGCATCCAAATTCTATGTATTAGTGCACGAATCAAAGAGTATTTGATACCTAAATTTATGATATTCTTAGCAATCAACAAAAAGTGGGGTGATAGTATTCCTTTAAAATCAATGGAGCTTCGATAGTGTTTTTGTGTGTGAGTGTATGTTTGTGATATATTTATGTCCCTTTCGCCACTACATTATTTTCAATGTGTGTGTGTGTGTGAGTGAGAGAGAGAGAGATGTAAATCGAATAACCAAAATGTTAATTGATTATTCATGTTAAATGATGAGTATATAAGAAATCCTTCTTATAAGTAATTAAATGGTGTAAATATACGTAATTTTCTCTTTATTGAGTAGTGAGATTGATGTTTGGCCCCCTTTCTTTTTCAAATTTTTTTTTTCTTTTCAAAACTCATTTTTAACTACACATTCTCCCATAAAATAATATTACTCGTAAATCAAAAAAATTGCCTTATTTTTCAACCACACATTTTCTAAAAGATCATTATTCCAAGAGTCATTTTACCCAAATTTTCATTAAAATGGAGTCCAAATTAACAACGGCTGAATCTTAGAAGATTTATTGTAATTTAATTAGTCCTTACATGCTGATTATTCTTCTATATTTAAACAATTTGTAATTCTATGCTCAACAAGATGTGGCTTATTCCATAACATTAATCTTGGAAGCAGACTTTAATTTGAGTTTTAGATTGATAAAAAAATTTATTGTAGTTTTTTTGACCTCTAATATAATATCATGTTGAAGCTGGGGGTGCGTCTTAATTAAAATGTGAACATTACAGAGGAGCCCCGGCCCCGGCCCCTTTTGATTATTATTTTGTGTTAACTGAGCCTAGAGGGTATTAATTTGCATCATCTTGTGTGTATTAAGTGATATTGGGGGATGAGGACACGTTCCAGATCTACATTGAAACTTGAGAATTCTTTTTTCTTTCTGTATTTAAAATTATAATTTTTTATGATTGATTTTTTTTTTTTTTTTCATGGATACGAGTGTTGGCTCCACCATTACGGGTATGACGGGTACTTGAATTCTTGGTATGTGTCACACTTCCGTTATGTTAGATGCCGTACTGATAGGTGATATTTTTTTCCCGCAATAAAAGGGCATGCCTCAATTTTCAAGAAACATAAAAATGAACAAATGAAACCTCAAAGACACTGGGTAGTGCATAACATTGTATAACTTCGAGGTATTCAAGATACCTAAAAACAAACAAATGAAACTACATAAAGTAAACATAGTATGATTTTCTATAAATGTTACATAAACATACAAATCATATCATTATCACTCACACTGCTATTCCTTTGTCACATGCAATATATATAAATTATTACATTACACAAACACTTACAATAAAAAACTATAGTTGTTGATTTAGGCAATTTGTACATCAAGAATTCTAGTTATCAGGAAATGTCTTCCCCTTGTTGTTGTGCTTCTTGACAACACTGGCTGCTGATTCTACGACTTTCTTCCCAGCCTCAGCCATTTTCTTTCCCATCATTGTTGAAACGTGCTCCTTTCCTTTGGGAATAACGCTTCCGTTCTTGCCAGATCGTGGTGCACTGCTGCTGCTGGAATCCATTTTGCTCTTCTTTTGAAAATGTTTTATATTTTTATAGGAACTCTCTCTCTTTCTTTTGCTTGTTGGTGTGTATCTCAAGGATGATTTATTTGTATTTATAGACCATCATGAACTCTATGGTTTTCTTCTAAACTCTTTTTCCTCCAATGTTTCTGTGTAATGTTGCTGTAAATTCTATGGGATTTTAAGGAAGAAGACATCACTTTCCTCATGATTTTCTCTTAATGTGTGTGTATTAAAATATCTTTGAAGAATTTGAGCTGATATAAAAATGTACTAACCAACACTGGTTGTGTTTGAGTGTGTGTTTTGTGGGTGTCTCATGCTGATTTGAAGGTAAGATTAATTGCAAACCGACTTAATTTAAAAATAACAATCAATATACAAGGACACGAGCAGTTCGATGGAAAAACCAATTTTCAATATTTTCCATCCCATGCCGGCTTTCGCACTCTAATTTTTTCCTTCATTTTGTGTAGTAATTAATTTTCAGTGGTGATTAATTATATATGTAAGTTCAACGAAGAAAACAGCTCTTTGCTTGTGATTTTCTCCGAACGTGGTTATGAATTAAGAACTTGAATTTGTGGTTGTGAGTTCTTCTGGTAAATTGAAGTTTTTATTTTTTATTTTATGCGTAATTATAGTAAATAACCAGAAAGTTATAGGCTTGCACAGTACATACATGGCTTCCCATTGAAGTTTCCTTGCCGTCTCTCATCCACCTTGTAAAATTCCTACTTTCTGAAATAAGAAATTATTGTATAACAATATGTATGTGCATATTAGTGTATCAGCTAATTCATTCCTTGAAATTTTTTAATAGCTAGCTTTCGTAAAATTGTTTTAAAAAATGAGTTACTTGTAATTTCCATATTCAGAGAGAGAGAGAGAGACGGAGAGCCCAGTGGAGACAGAGAGAGAGAGACACACACAAATCTAGTCCTTAATCCACACCCGTAAATTGATGAGCAGTGGGATGTTTTCTTCCTCGAAATAATACCATTTTTTTAATTGACTTCTCATTACGGTTTTGTTGAGAAAATTTCAAAATATATACAACTAGT